>VWZT01015384.1:126983-208690 GCA_013397055.1 Pachycephala philippinensis
GCCGGCTTTTCCACTTCCCCCAAGTGGATTGCAGTCCGTGAGGCTCATACTACTGGAGGCTTTCAAGAGCTTCTAAGGCTCAGCCTGTTATCACCGCAATACATACAAACACGGGGTACCTGATGTCAGAGTCCAAAGAGTCCAGCATAGAGCAGGGTGGCAGGCAGAGGCAGGCATCAGCAAGCAGTGGCAGACATCCACAGGCACCAGCTCAGCATCCACCCAGTCAGCTCCAGCTCAGCTCAGTATCTGCTGCTCTGTGATCCTACAGCACAGCCCTTATACCCATCATCCCTTGGGCTACTCATGTGCTTCTTGTTACAGGAATCACCACACCTGCATTCAATGCTGGCCTTCCCTCCTCCCAGGGACACAGCCGCAAGCCATGAGGCCAAGGCTGCCTACAGCCCACTCTTGTAACCCCACATCTCACCACCCTCACAGTAAAGAAATTCTTCCTAATATCTAATCTCAACCTACTCTCTCCAGTTTGAAGCCATTTTTGTGTGTATAATAAGTGTAAAGGTGCTTAGAATCACTTAAGTAGAATTCATTATACGATATTATATTCTGTTAGTACTATGTAGTCAGGTTTTATTGCTACAATAATTTCTTCATCTCTGATTCCAAGTATGGTAGCTGAAAATGGCATATTTCTCATATAAATCACTTCTGTTACTCATGAGGTCTCTTGAATCTGTGTATTTAAATAGTTCAAATAGGGAAAAACAGTAATGTTTTGACATTTTAGTTTTTTGAAAGCTTTGGTATTGACTAGTAGCAGAAAGCTTCCTGTGTTAGGCAATAAAGCAAAGAATTTTTTTCCATAACCAGAATGTCATGTATTATCAAACTCAGTCCTCTCTCTAATAGTTTTCCCATGTGTTTATTTAAAGGGCCTTACTGAATCACAGCTCGAATATTTTGATCCCAATTTATTTTGGGCCTTTTATTGGATTTGGGTGAGCTGTCAATTTGTATAATTGTTATTTATTACTATGCTTCTCCATGTGTATGTATGCGAAGAGAATATTAAATTTTTAAATTGTTTAGATGACATTTACTAGAATATTCATCACAATTTAGTTAATAAAGACTAGACATCTTATGATATTTTGCTAATGAAAACATGGAATAAATCTCTCAGAAGCAAAACTTGGACATTTATTTTTATTCTTTGTTTATATTCTGTAATTTAACATTCAGATGTCTTCTTCCTATATTATGGAACAGTTGCATTAAAATCCATATTCGAGTTACGTTTTATACAAATACAGCTTAAGACATAAGATTTAAACTCTGTACACTTTAGGAAGGGTTTACTTGTTCTCCATGTAAACAGTGTTATACAACAGGCTCAGGACTTATGTCCCAGACTTTGAAGTTTTATAATGGAGACCTTTTTTTCAAAATTCCATGGGATCTGTGTGCTTTGCAGTAAATCCTTAGAAATCTTTTACTTAAAACAGCAGTTTTAATTTTTTTTCAATACAATTAAGAGTTCCTCTGTATTAAATTTTCTAATCACATTTAGTCCTTGTTGACCACTACAGTATTGCTCCAATTCCATAACATATTTGGAAGGGTTATCTCCTAGTCTGGAAACAGTGTGGACACACATTTTGGAGACTGCTCCCTTGACAGCTTACATATACCTTTTATACATAGTTTTAGTAGAATCTTGGATAAAAATTGAGAAAACCTTCAGAAAATACACAAACAATTACACATCTCTGTCAAAGCTTATAGGGATCTTTGAAAAACTGCTACATCTAAATGATTTTTCAAACTTAATGAAATTAAAATAAATTGGAACTGGGAGAGAATTTAAAAGACAAGAATTTTTCACATATTTAGACAGAACAATATAGACACTGTGATTCTCTGTCCTACTTAAAGGAATTACATGTCCCAGCTGTATCCTATCTTGTGAATTGTCTTCAAAGGTCACCACTCTTTTTCAGTTTATTTGAAACCTTTTTTACTAGGGTGCCTCTTCCCTTTGTTTCAGATACAAGTATTCAGTTTGTCAAGAAAAACACGAATTATTATCAGACAGAATATTCATGAGGGTTAATCTCTTTCCCAGCTTGTTTAGGCAAAAAGAGAGTAAAGATGAGACAAAAAGACAGACAGGCAGATTCTTCTTTGGAGAATGACTCAAAAGAGGAGTTTAATTTAGGTCTGTATTTAAAAATAGCCATTGTGAATAAGCCTTCTTTATCCAGCCCTACTAATTCTGAGATAATTTTGACAAAATTTAAGGTCCCTTCAGATGAACTTTAAAGACTCCTTCCAACTCAAACCATTCAATGGTTCTATTAAAAAATTAAAACGTCCAATCTCAAAGAAAGGAACCAAATATTAGCCCAAAAGAGGCATATTAAATTATGTACTTAATAGTAATGTAAGCATGGATATAGGAAACAAACATGTACAATGAAATAATTTCTCATAAAATGAGAATTTAGTTTTTACCATGATTCACCCTTCAAACAAACCAGGCCTGATCATCCTTTGCAGGATTCATCAGCTCTGAAACTTCAGTCAGACTGATATGCTGTATTAGCCAAAGATATGTAAGTTTTCTGCAAACTCCACGGACTCATGGAGCTAAACCCCTACATCACTCTTTGTTCAGTTTACAGCAGTATATCTGCTTATTGTTATGTGACATAGATTGTTTTAATAGTGACAATAATTAATCCAATATGTTTAGAAAAGTATTGAACTTCCCCATTAACATGAAAAACTAAGAAATATTTTTTCAATAGTTAAGGTTTTACAAAGAGATACATTTATGAAATTCAACAAATAAATCTGCAAAAAGAAAGAACTGTGGATTAGCCAACAGTTCGTAGTTTAATAACCAAGATGAGTTCTTTTATTATTAAGTATTTACTTTAATAAGAATATAAAAGCTATTTTACACAGCAACACACAGTGTTACATGTCTTCATGTAATTCATTTTCCTTTCTTTAATTTCCCACAAGCATGAAACATGGCTGATTTTCCCATTGGTAGTCATGTTACATTGTAAAAGTGCTAACTGGTGATTGTAGGATAAAAATAAGTCTTCGATCATTTACCTTTACTTCTCACTGACTTTCATCTACTTTATACAACTCAAACTTGTACATCATGAAGTCACTTTCCCAACACTAGTAATCTAGTTAAGTAGAAGCATAACTGGACAGAAAATGCTTGTTAGATACCAAAGCTGACTGTCCTCCATTGCTTTTGTTGATTTTTGAGGATATGTGTTTGAACCTTCCTGATGTCTTTAGGATGAGTCCTGTTCAAGCTTGTGACATTGCCCATGGTTTTCCTGGGAGAACTAAGTACCCATAAGGAAGCACCTTTGCTCAGCAATTGGACTAATGGAACCTCCTGAAATAAGAGAAACTATTATTTTTAGTGGATTTCTCTTAATTGTCTACTTCAGGTTTCCTGTGTTTCCTTCTGATACACTCAGCACCACTCACTACCCCGGGGCTGGGACGTAAGGGTGAAATGGATATTTATTTTAACCTGATACTCTTGTTGCAGAGAAAATGCAGCCCACATCTGTCATGGCTCAGATCCTGATGCACTGGGATGAGGTTATAACTTTGTTAAAGAGGTTATCACCAAGAGGAGTTTCAGGAGAGAAGTTGGCTTCAAACGGGTGTTTGCTGGAAGCCATGACAGGCAGTAATCAGCTAGCAGAAAGGAACATAAAGTTATAAGTAGGAACTAAGTCTTGCAACAAGAGTGGTGCTGTCACAGTCAATAGAGCTTTATGGATTTCTTGCAAAACACAACAGGGACAAGCACCAGGGCACAGACAAAAGACAAAAAAGAGAAAAGGTGCAGTACTTAAGAAAACAGTTGGCCAAACCCGGTGTAGACAAATATATCATCAGGGAATAAAATACTAAAAATAATCTCTGTATATTTTCCTCTTTCATGAAGAATTCATAATACATTTTTTTAAAAGCTATTTTACACAATGTTTCAAAGAGAGGCTGTGCCCAGGTCAGCCCTATTTCTCTTGCATGCAATCGTTTGATAATCATCTGCTACAAATGCTTCACAGCATATGGTATTCCCAAAAATGTTGTTTCAGATCCAATAAAGAAAGCCACTTGCTGTTCTCCAAATGCCATTCCAGACAAAGCAACTCCAACTCAGCAGTTCATAAGGCATCAAAGACTGGTTATTTGCAAAAAATCACTAGGAGTTAGTATTTATTTATTTCTTTGCCTGCAATCCTTGTGAAAGTTGGACTAGTACTACCTCAGTTTGCAAAAGGACTGCACTGAGATGATTTTGAAGGCTGTGTATCTTCCCTTACTAGGAATGTCAATAGATCCCAGGACTAGTACTGAGACTAGTCACTTTAATGCTTTAATTCCTGTTCTGATACCTCTGGGATTCTTCAGTAATCAAATACTTTTTTGACTGGAGGGACGCTGGGTATCCATTCTAATTCTGTACTTCAGATATGAGCTTTTTGTCCATTTTTCAATGTGCAGAAGATTGCACAGTCATGCTGTATTTAGAGAAAGGATTATAACATCTGCTTGTGTTGTGAAGTCCAGCAACCAAAGTGACTACCAAATGCTGAGCTAAGCTCTACAGTTTCCACAAGTCATTCGTTTCCAGTAAGCATCCTCATTTTTGTGGCACTTATTTTTTCAGGAAAGGGGATCTTCCCACTGACTTTCTTCAGAAATCTAGGTTTTGACAGTTTGAGAGGCAGTTTAAACAGATTTTTCCTTGTTTATCTTATGTTTAAGTAAATTTGGATTGAAAACCATAACCCAGTCAGATCATTACACTCCAGTGAGTTGTATTCCCATGGAAGCAGCTATTTTTATACCAGTCAGAAACACAAACTAGTGTTTTGTTTAATATATGCTGTTTTTCAAACAATGTTTCACGTTAGAGAATTCTGCCAACTCAACAAGCATAGAGGAAGAGAGATGTGGGATATTCAGAAGCCACCTAGAGCATCAGGATGCCAAGTTTCCATTAGTTTTAATGGAAATTGGCACCCTCATCCTTCAGGCATGTAACACACAGTGCAGACATCTTGTGGGTTATTTTTCTTAAATCAGAATAATTTTGTTATTTCTCACTTTACTGATGTCACTTAGAAAGCAAAGAATATCTTTGTTCAGACTGCAAAGCTAAAATTGCTCAGAGAAGCTTATTTATTGGAAATTACTGTGATCATAAGCTTTTGAAAAAATATGGATGTTTCCTAGACACACTTTCCTTGCTTTGGAAGTGTCTTTAGTCTTAGAGCAGAATATGACAGATTTGTAAAAGCACTCCAGGCTACCACCACTGTCGTCTCATCCACATGTTTCCACATGGCCTATGAGCACTGTACTCTTCACAATGGAAGAGTTCTATTTAGAGCAGGATCCACTGCCATTCCAGATCCCAAACTTGTATCTCATATTTTCTCTTTTCAGTATTTGACTTTTTTCACTGATAAAAAAATTGTTCTCTGAGCAAGTTTAACTGATTAAAGTTAACATTATTGACCTAAGAAGTTTTGGTTGTGATGAATCAAATTTTTTTAGAGATATAAAAATGTCACAGCAATTCATGTCACTTTGATGATGTTTCTTAGAATCTCCTGCATGGCTCATAAATAAAGGAGGAAGTATATTAGGGGCAGTAAAACTTGCTCAGCTGACATAGAGACATAGAGATGCCCATGATAAACATGCATTGCAATGGACTTGGTCCTTCCTTGGTTCTTTTGTAGAGGACTATGAGTCCTCTGGATGGAAAATGAAGTGTGGAATGGGCCTTCTACCAACCAAAACGAACCTTTACTCATGCCTGGATTTAAGGGCAGCTGCTTTGGTTTTGCTCTGTTTTAGGTAAGTGTACCATATAGGTCAGATCTTACAAAAGCTGAAGCAAAAGCTTGGAAGGCTGCCAATAAAAGGAAGTGAACTTTTCTCAGATTGATGCTGCTGGCCTGACCTACTCAATTCACAGTTCTTCTTCACCTCTCAGTCTGATTTCAATAGTGCACCTTGATGGACCAAATTTAGTGTTTCCTGTCACTGCATTCCCACACTTCAATAGACACTTTGGACGAATATCAAAACTCTGGGTTTTATGCCATAAATGGCTCTTAGTTCATTACCAGTGATTACACAACACATTGTTCTGCTGAGTCAGTGTACTTATTGGAAACATTTGAATGTCTCTTTCAGGATGACACATGCGAGATGGAAACATTTTCACCTCAGATTTAAGAGAGGAAAAAGCTTACTCAGCCACAACCCTGTGCAACAGAAGCATTGCGCTGCTGGCCAGTTGACTGTCAGTCTTCATTCAGTTAAAACTCTTGGCCACACCTAGGACCTTAGAAATAAAGCTGTATGCATTCTTTTGATTCAGTGAAAACTTCTATCAAGCATTCAATTGCACCACAGCCGTTTTCCTTCTTGCTACCTCACGCATGATCCCATATAAGGTCAGACTGACACTCACATGCTTCGGACATGGAAACATCTTAACACTTTTTCTAACCTTTTTTACCATGTGTCAGTGGCCATTGTGTTAATTCTCCATTGGCATCTGCAGCTTTCACCAAATACCTTTAGGAAGAGACTGAAACAAACCAGAAGACCTGGGGCTGGGGGAAGCTGTCTGCACAGTGTAACCAGTTTACTGGCTACAATTGCAGCTCAAGTCTAAAGGATGTGGGGCTGGGCCCAGGTTCCAGTTAAGAATGGAAAGTCCATGGAATGATTCCCCTTGACTTGAAAGTGAACTTTCAATCAAGCCCATTAACCACAAAATAAAATGTTCCTTTTGTACAGGCACAAGAAGGACTTACAGGTTGCTTGGCTGGTTTGCTTCTTGGGTCTCATATTTCTTATGTTCACTCTTAACAAGGTTTTCTAGTACCGCAGGCATGAAAATATGTCTTCAAAACATTTATACTACTGAAAATGTATCCTTCCGTAGAAAGATTACATGATATGGGGCCACATTGCTTGTTTTGAAAAGATCTATAAGGCATACTGCCTAAGAAAACGAGTATCTGCAAGAGACACCAATGTGCAGATCTTCCAGTAGCCATCTTCCTTTGTTCACAGTTATTTCCTTCTAACTACACAAGCCCGAATATTGACTATTCTTATCAAATAATGAGAACTAGACCTGCAAAAAATGGAGAGGAAAACTTGTTTTCCTGCAGATGCTGATCCACGCCTTTTACCTGTAATTCAGAAGGGAAATAAACTGCTCAGTGTTTGTTTTCTTCCTTTTGCTTGCTCAGATGATGCACTCCCTCCACTTTTGTCAAAAACATTTAAATCCTTCAAATAGCCTCTGACTGTCCCTGACCACTCCTTTGTGCCAGAATAAGTGTTATCCACTAAGTGTAACTAATGAGCACCTCAGAAAAAAATTCAATGGCTTTGAAACTGAGCTTAAAAGAAGGCTAGCTAATCGCAAAATTAAAAGGAAATAAAAAATAAAAAATCACACTATCTGAATGAGTCCATGCTCCTGGGTCCTGCAAGATTCTCATGGTATCCTTTATGTTGATGACGTTGTATGTAATGTCTGTTTATCAGCAAACTTATGAGAAGTGCAGGAGCAGTAGGGATCAGGATATGTTCTTTAGTAGAAAGCAAAATAGTAAATTGAAACTGATTTCTGGTAAGCTGCAAGAGGATGAAACAGATGGGTTAAAAGTTGCGGAGGCAGAAATAAACTGATGAGAAAGTACAAATTAAGATCCCTGCAAATAATCTCCCTGATCAAAATGATAACAAACTTGCTTTCAATATGACCTTTCTCTCCTCTCCCCATACTGAAACTTCATTGTTCTTTTTCTCCCCAGAGCATAATTTTCCTGGAGAAGTCTAAACTCAGCAAATGAGAATGTTCCCTGACTGCCAGGCGTGGGTGAACACTTGAGCAGTGCCCTGGATGGATGCATGTCAGGGAGCAATGTGGGCGTGGAGCATCCACCCTGTACATGCCGGGTTCTGCTAGAAACAGGTTCATAGCAAGGGGTCTGTGATGCACTTCTACAAGTCTGCCAGGTGGGATAGGAAGGAGCTGCAGACCATGCTGTATTTTGCCCAGAACAAGAGAACAAGATTGAAATTAAAGTAGGAATCCTTATAATGAGGTACTATATCGTCAAAGGTGAGAAATTATGTTGAGTAATCAATTGGTCGAGTAGTTCCTCATTTTGTTGTTTGTTGACTGCTTTTTTAGTCCTCTAGTGAAAATGCTGAATAAAAGGACAGCAAGTTGTGAGAAACTAAAATGCAAAGAGATTGTGGCCTAGGAACAGTCACTGAATGAGAGGGGCAGATCTGGCTGGTCATTGTTGTCATGGCTTCACTGAACTCCAAGGAGGTATCACAGCATTACATGAGGGGTTGCTCAAACCATTAATTAAACGAGTGAAAAAAAAATCTAGAATTTATTGGTAATAGAGTAATCTTATAGAAAAGTGTAAATCCGGTACAATGGTGACTACTGACAAAATTAATAAAGGTAAGAATTTTAAAGTGTCTGATTTATTAACATAATGATGACAACTGTTACCCTCTGAGGAAAGTAAGACTTGTGAGATGAAATATCCTGAATCAAAATGAACATAAAAAGGTAGCGTTGTCTCTCTGTAGCACAAGCAGACTAAAAGTGAATGTGAAATTAAAGTGAAGAGGTTGCACATGTCAGAATGACAGAAGACTGATGCAAAGACATATGCAGAAGTTAGAAATATGCACAGAAAAAATTTTATTTATTCCCCATTCTACATGACCACAATGTGAAAAATATACAGTTAAGTAAAGGAGAAATGCATTAAACACCTCATTCGGACTCAATATGTTTTTGCTTGCTTTTACAACTGCCCCAAATACTGTTCCTCAGCCTGTTTTCAATCAGATCTAAGTCAGTTTGAATTGGAAATGAAATGTAACAAGATATAGAACTGTTTCTACAAATATTCAACCTCAGAGAGAGGCAAATATTGAGTTTATTCTCCGAATTCAAAATTCTGTTTTTAAACTAGGAAGTGCCATCAGCTGTGTCACTACTTTGTATTTTGTTCATTTCTCAGGGTTTTGGCTTTCTGGAAGTTAAAAACAGGTAGTGCTTCAGACTATTTTATTTTCCTTGTTCAAGACATTTCCCAGAAGACATGTCTCTTCAGTGTAATCCCTGGCTTGCACTCTGTCTTCCCTCTCAAAAGCTAACACAGCAGGCCCTACACCCCTTCCATGTCTGGCCAAGGCCTAGAAAGAAAAACAGCTTCTCTGAAACTAATGCCTTCTTGATGTATTCAAAGGATTTCCACAATCAGAGAAAACTTTTTAAATAAAATGTACTACATACATCAGCATACCCTAAACATTTTCTTCTCTTACAAATTAGGACAGGCTCCATTCAAAATTGGTGTCCTTCAATGGACAGCAAAGTACTTACAGACACGCTGCAGTTTCCACTTCTGCTAGCATCTTCCTCTCAAAGGTTAGTATATATAGCTAAGAATAAGATTTTTTTTTTTCTTATCTCAGCATTATGAACTGTATCAAAAAGTTGCTGGGCTTCACTCGGAAGTTAACCCACCATGACTTACCCAGAGAAGCTGTGGATGTCCTGGAAATGTTGAAGGCCAGGTTTGAGATGGGGCTTTGAGCAGCCTGGTCTAGTGGAAGGTGTCCTGCCATGACAGGGGAGTTGGAACTAGATGATCTTTAAGGTCCCTTCCAACTCAAGCCATTCTATGATTCTGTGATAATTCTATGGCTTCAGGGCATACCCCCTTAAGCATTTTCTGGACTATGCCTCATGTTTATAGTGTGATGCTTTTCTGCTTATTTCCCAAGAGATTATTATTAAAAGGCATATGAATATTCTTATTTTTCTGGAAATTAACTTAAGTATGCATACCTTAGAATGTCCATCTTTGTAAACAATTCATGTATTTACAAAGAAACTTACACGTTAAACCTGCAGTCTCATAATTTTTGTTTCTGCAGGCCTGAACTTTGTAAAGATTTAGACATATATTTAACACCAGCAATTAGGAGCCAGAATTTACTATATTGCACTTACTTCTACACCATTTTAAAAAATAGCAAAAATATTAAAACACTTTCCAAGACTTTTTCTGTATGCCACTTGCTACTTGGAAATAAAGCTATTGAACTCTGAAGGAAGCCACAGATAACGGAAGAATATGCAAGCAGTATCTTGCATAGAATTCCTTTTTTTAATACTTGTGCCAATTTTTAGTATTGAAGTTAGTGATTGGCAGTGGTAGTTGAGGAGACCTGAGAAATCCTCTTTAGCAAATAGATTAAAAAAAAAAATCTCTCAGCTGAATCTCACAGCTAACGAGGGCTCCTCTGTGCAGATTAGAAAACGTTGACCAGCTCAGTCACTGATTCCATCTGATGAGCTATGCTGAATTAAATACTAGAAATTTTGAAAAGTTGGATGAATTCTATGGAGAAATGGTTCCTCTTTCCAAATAAGTTCCCCACATCCACCAATGGCCTGAATCCATTGAAAATCACTCCAAATGCTAGATCGTTGACATCATTCCTCTGCCAAAACCTCATAAAGTATTTTTGGCTTGATACAGAGTCATATACACTAAGGAAGATTTTGACCTAGAAAACTATTGCCTTGAAGTGAACTAAAAATACAAAAGTTCTTCAAACTGTCCTCATCTTGCTGCAACCTCACCTGAGAAGTGCTGCAGAAATCCTAAATAAGAGGAGAGGGGAAAAAAGTTAGGAAACTTGAAATATAAGAATAATTTCTTCAGTAAAAATATTGCCTTGGAATCTCAGTCTAAGATCCAACTATCTATAAATACATATCATACAGAAACATGCACATGTTAAATATTAATTTGAATTCTTCACAGAATTCTGATTAGAATCTATTAGTTCTATCCAAACTTTCCAGCTAAACATATTTGCATTTCCATAGCAAAGAGTTGCAAGAATTTCAGGAAGCTTGACGTGTCTCAAGAAGTTGTAGAAATGATGCAGGCATCTTTTCCTCTGAAAAAATACATAAATTCACTGCCTCAGTGTGTTTTCTACAGCACCTTCAGCTTCCAATATGTGTACAAAAAGTTAAGAAGATGTTGTAGTTCCCAAAGAATTTACAGGATTTTCTATATGAGAAGGCAAAAGAGACATAGGATGAGAAGCAGTGTGCAGAGCTAACTAGTTCCTGATGAGAACTCCAAGAATGTTTTGGAAGTGTATGTGCAGATGTGCTCTAAAAATTAAATAAAACCTTAAAGATACTCTCACCGGAGTACAGTTTGACATACCACCACCTGAAGGAATGAATAGCAGGAATTTAAAATTTAGAGTCTCTCATTCACTCGATCAACAGGCAAAAGTCAAATGGTGCTTAACCAGGCAAGGTACTGAAAAGAATCCAAGTCTAAGCTGGAGGCACCTTGTAAGAAATACAGATGGTCAGAACACCATATTACATTGGCACAGATCCTCCAAATTCACCAGCTCTCTAGATTTAGTCCAGTGTTTCATGGCAATATCAAAATTCTCCTTGTCTCAAGACAAGAAAAGTATTTAAAACATTGCTTTCTGATTTTAACTGGTTTTATTTGTTAATTATGTAACTTAATACATGTAAAATTCTATTGTTAATTTTTTTCCAGTCTTGAATATCATTGTGAGAGTAGTTGCCAACTAAGCCGTAACAGTTAATGATGTTTGTGAAACGTACTATGTATTTTTATTATTTGTTTCCCACTTGTGTTTTATATACTGCTAAAATTTGAAATTGTCATTAAAGAGATAAACTTTAAAAGATGACAGAGATGTTCCTTGAAAATCCAGAACAAACCAGTAATTTCATTTTTAGACAGTAAAACTATCTAATAAATTCAGTAAATCCAGCATCAAGTATCAAGAGATTGGTATCTTTTATCGTAGTAGGGCCACAAAGAATTTTTGATCAGTTTAAAACAAATTGAACAGCTGCTGTCTCCAAACTTCTATTCTGAATGTAACATGCACTCAGTTCTAATCCAGCACAATATTTCAGAGCAATGAACAAAAAAATGGCTTTTCTCTTTCTAATTGAGGATACCTTTTTATGTAATTTTTTTTTCGGTTGTTAGATGGAGGTCTGGCACTGTTTAAAGCATCACGTGAACCAAAGTAATCAAAAAAGACTTTATGGTATCTGTCAGCTAGTTATTTCATTCCCATCACTCTTACCTTTCTTTCTCTCTCCCTATTGATGAAACTGTAGACAAATTAAGAATGAATTAGTGCAATACATACAGGAACCTTTTATGTACAGGATACAGGGAAAATATATACAGGAATATATAAAGGATACAGGGAAAAGCATTCAGACAAATGTAGCACAAGTTCAGGAAGAGAAACAGAGACCTTATTGTTGTAAAGCCACAATGTTAGAAAGGACACTGTCATGTAGATGCAAAATCAATCTGCAAGCCAAAAACGTTTCAGCACAAATTTACCAAATGTTCCAGTAAGCAGATTCAAGAGGCATACCTCATGTTCTTGGAATTTAGCTTCCTGGAAATTTCCTGCTTCATTGCGCAGGCATATTGCTTTTTGTCCATCTTCACAGGAATGTAAAATTTGTTAAAAAGAAAATATTTCTGCTAATTCATGTCACCAGGAAACAGAAACAACTTTCCTGTGCTAGACTTGCATATTTTTGGTCCATAGCACACTGGTCAACATTGAGAACTCCCAGTACCTTTTTGAAACCTGAGATACACTAGTGGTATCGAATCGGTGCAAGTGGCATAATAATTACAGACTTTATACTTCTCGCCCACTTGTATGCAAGAGTTCTATATTAACGGCAATATTCCTTTAACCTAGTAAAAGTCTTGCCGTGCAACAATTTGTCTATGCCTGGGTTGCACAGCAGATCTGAGGAACTGATTTAGAAAAGGAAGACATCTATAATTAATACTTGTATTTGTAAAAATAAGGGAGCCTCTTGATACATGTACCTTTCTTTAGTCAGGTGGAGTTGACTACAAGAATGGCAAGTGATTTTATGCACTTCTGGCTACTCCAGGGACTGGGGAGACTTCATGAATCTGCAGGGTCTCAGGAAATACTCTGAGAACTGTTCATTGGCCCAGAGGGGAAATGAATGAGGAAACTTCATGATGCAAGCCTGTGAGGGCCTCCTTTCTCTTGGCCTTGTCTGTACTTTCTCCCCAGGGAAGGGTGTTGATTTTGTCCCTGATTTAGGGCATAAGGGTTTGGCTCTCCAACAAGTGACTGAATATAAGCTACGTTCTTATAGATGGAACTGTATTGAAAAAATGCCAAGCAGTCAGAAGTACACATCCAAAATGGTCAGCTTCCTCATCTGCCATTTGCTTTCTCTCCCCAAAAAGGTTTCTTTTTAATATGCTCCTCTGTGAAACCAAAGCTTTCTGCTTCTCAGACTTTGGAAACATCATATTGTTAGGTCATGTTTTAGTGAAGTGTCATCTGAAAAGGCACATGCAAGCTCTAACCAAAAAATAAGACGAATCTGATTCAATAGCACTGGAATAACCACACTTTTGCTGAGCAGCAGGGGGAATTCAAGTGTTAAGTACTCCCATAGCATCAGAGATACAGCTTTGTTGAGGGTGTGAATGGCCACTGATCATGCCAAAGACTGCCTTAAGTCAGCAGGATATTAGCATGATTTATTTAATCACACATACTTTAAACTTAGTTTAAAGTAAACCTCTGTAAAACTTACCCTGGATAGTACTCTATTGCATACAGTTTTTGAAGGGTTCTGAATTTCAGAAAAAGGTCTTTTAAGGTCTCTGTAAGGGTCCTGGTGCATTCTGACATGACATAATCCATATTTTCTAAGCAAAATTTTAAATCCAAGAAAAAACAAGTGTTTCACAAAATATGCTGAAAATATATCCCCTTTCTAAACTGACCTTATTTTTAGTAACATTTTCACGAATGAAGTAACAAATAATCTCATGAAAATATCTTCGCTGTCACACAAAAAGGGTTTCTCTGACATACCCCCATAAATTTTCTGTAAATTTAAGAATTTTTTGTTAAACTTTGTCATGAGAACTTGTTCTGCCTAGAATAAGATTATAGATTAGGAAATAGAATAACAAAAACCCCTATTTTTTTTCTCTCTGCTGAGCAATCTACTGCTTTTGAGAAGTTTTTCTCATTGGAAAATACTTCTAATGCTTTCCAAGGTCAAAAAGAGACTGCCATTTGCTGGGTGTTTCGTAGGCTGTGTGAAAGGGATCTACAAGCTCGGTTTAGTTCCCAGTCAACAAATGTCCAACACAGCTGTCATTAATCGGCATTCCTGCTGGCAGCCTCTGCAAAGAGGGCAAAGGCTAATGTACATGGAAGCTGACCTATTTTATGACTTTATTAGTAACTCTTCAGAACAGGCTTCTCAGTGTGAGGAAGTGAACACTGGTTCTTACTGCTGTTGCTGGGGCTGTAGGCTTCCTTTGGATAAATAAACTTGGTTTCCAAAGCTCCCAGTCTGGCATCCTTCATACATGCTAAAACCCACTAAAAAAAGAAATATTCATACAAGTTGCACTGTTTGAAATAAAGCGTATTAGCACTCATGCTGAGAAGGCTATATCTGTTCAGTTTCTTTCCAGAAAGCTATTTGCTAATTAACTATTCCTGTTTCTTTTTCCAATAGTATTGTCACGCAGACATGAACATCTTTTGCCAGAACTAATTCTCATTCTGTTATTTAGCCATCTTTAATTTCTAACACTCTTAACCAAGCTAATTTTCCAGGCAACATTTATTGAGCTTGATGAGCACCAAGCAACATCTTTGAGGGTTAACCCATAATAAAGTACTACTTCCTATCTACAATACCACATATGCCCATTCATTTTCTGCATTCACTTTTCTGTAACAAGTAAAGTTTTCAGTATCACTGATGACCTTCTTTATAGAAAAAACCTGCTCCTACAACAACTAGTTTGCTAGCTATGCTCCAAGAGCATAGCATTTAGGGGAGGGTACAAGACAGAGAAGAGATGTTACTTTTGGGGTTGTAAATAAAGTTTGCAATCATGGTATTACAGAATATTGATCTTTGGTCTTATAAACTGAGCTAGCTTAATATGGAAAAAAGAGGATTATGGAAACTGAGGGGAATTAATTACAAAACAGGGGGATGTAATTCCTTCCGTGCATAGTTGCACTTGAAACTGTGATGCCATTATTTTGCTTATAACATAAATCCTAAACTGAGCACAAAACACTACTTATTTACCAAGCAGATACTGAGATTGCAGTCTAGAAATAAAAAATTAATTTATTGAATTCAAAAAACTATAGTTTTTTACTATATTTCTATCTGTTTGACTAACCTGAAGGACTCACATTCCTTGATCAGGAAGCATAAAAAGCAATGCAAAAGACAGACATTGTGCAAGAGAATGTTTCATGTTTTTTCTAATCCAATTTTCTCACTTTAAAAATACATTTTGAACTTAAAACAATTTGTTTCCATTTCCTTTTACAAATGTTTATTCCTAGATTTATAAGCTTTAATTTTATAAGAATCTTTTGCCTTGAATCAGCTTCTGAATTGGACATATCCATTTTCCTTTTGCTCACCAGGCAGACAAGTATAAAATGCTCCAAGTTTTTATTAAAAGCATTTTTTTCTGTTTATAGCATAGTTGTACAGCTTTTAACATTCATGTATGCTTTGGGCCATCAAGACTGTTTTTTCATTGCTCTAAATGTACTTGTTTATTTACCCTTCAAATAGTTTGACATTTGATGTGTTGAATTTTCTCTATGGAAAAACATTAAAGGGAAATTACTCACAGTACATTGCTCTTGCATATTTTTCCCTCATAAAGCAGATTTTCATACATAGCAGACCTCTTGACAAGATGAGGTCCATTAAGTGCAGCACACAGATCTTTTTAACCATTTTCATACCATATGGCAATACTCAAGGACGGAGTAACTGATCACTGGTCACCTAATCCAATCTCTCATCAATTTGTCATTTAGGACATATTTTTGACTTACAATGAATCACCAGTCAGTACAAGATATCAAACCAGCTGAGATAAGCTTGATAACCTTTTCCATCTGTAATGAATGAGTGACATATATGCCAAATCACAGCACTTGTGATTTTTTCTCCTTGATAAACACAGAAGTTTTAGAACTATTTTATCAGGTTGCATAAAAGTTGTGCAAACAACCAAAAAAGAGTGAGCCATTCTTTATTTTATGAATAGACATGAAACAACCAAGCATCACACATGAACACTCTCAACCCAAAAGATTTTATGTGTGTGTCCATTATAAGACCTTACATGTCACAAATTGCTCATTTTTCCTATAATGTATCTATTAAGAAAGGTTCACAAATGTATCATTCAGAGTCACTGAGCATTTGCATACATGACCCCCATCTTTCTGTCTCTGTGGCTCACTTTTTTCTTCAAAGTTTAGAGGTTATGTAGATCTCCATGGCAACATCAAGTTGCCATAATTATAGACAAACATTTCACAGGAGACAGTGAGAAAATTAGAGAGGATAAGGGATGGCACCAACATTTTCAAAGAATAAATTCCATGTACCCCATCTAAGTCTGTCATTTACTCTTCATATTGGAATTGCTTGAAATTTTTTCTTATATTTCTCTCAAGCTTTCTGGTTGCTCTAATTTCACTGATTGCAGCTTCAACAGCATGTTTTTGTCCCATCCATACTTCTGCTCCAAATATAGTGTTCAAAGAAGAAAACAGGCTCTAACCTGATCTCTCAAATTAGTGTTTTCCAGGGATGATCAATGCAAAATCTCTTCCCATTGCAGAGGTGCAGAGCAGGACCCTCTTCCTTTCTATCATTAATATACTAACTGAAATATCCTTATTCTTATTGCACTTAATACCTGTCATTTTCTTTTGGACCAGAGTGGTTCAGTATTTTAAATGTATAATCACTGACATCTTAACAATTTAGCCTATATTTGAAGCTATCAGAGGTCTTGTGTACACAATAAGTTGCACAGCCTAATCTTCAGTATCATTTGAAATAGTTTTACTCATATCCACGTACCTACAAACAAAGCTCAGATTCCTCCTGCATATCTTTCCAATTCTTGCATATGGTGAATCACTGTCTAGTGATGTTGATTTCTCTCCAGTGCTTGAAGATGACAATTGGACATTTCTCTATCTAGGTATTTCTATTAACTCACAAAAGCAAGACAGGATGAACTCAAATATCTTATTAGTTTGAGACCAGATTATTTCCATTAAATTCACATCAGCTTCTAAAATTTATTTTGGACTCCTTACCAAGGAGTTTGTAGCAGATTCGTAAAAACACCATTAAAAAATAATGCACATTACTGTAGCTTTACAGACCAGCAAAGCCAACCTGAAAATATTTCTTGCCACATTTAAGAGAAAAAAAAATAGGGAATAAGGACAAAGTCATTTCTGTCATTCTGTCACAACACATTGATTGCACTCTAACACTAGCAATTTGAATACTATAGTGGAAAACCCAAGTCTTTTTCTAAGGTGTTGAAATATGTCCTCACTGAAAGAACAATACATGATTCGACAAAATAGATATCTGCCTATTTTCAACATTGTTCTCATTTAAAAGGAAACCTGCTCCGATCCTTTTAAAGAATAGGTTTTTTTAAGGTTCAGGTTATTGAGGAAAATATCCAAGCCTCACACTGATATTACCAGACCTGATGGTAGGACCATGTGAACTTGAGGTCTAGGCATTCTTTGAGAGTCACCAGCAGTGGAGTTATCCTACCTGCATGGTTCAGTGGACCAACTAAGCCAAGATGAGTTTTACGAATTTTATAAATTTTAAGAAAAGGAAATCATAAGATTCTTCACCTCAGTGAGAATTCAGACAGTAATTCAACATCTTGTTACAAATAAGCAGTTACTTAGCATCATAACACTGAAGACTGATGGTGATCCAGCTCATTCAAAACCCCAGAGGCAGGCAGAACACAGCACCATGATCTGAATGCACTTTGGTGAGGACTAATAAAATAGTTCTTATTTCAGGTTTAGGAGCAAAACCTCCATATGACTTACTGGAAACAGAATGGAATAAGTAATATAGTGAAATAAGTGGAAATTAGACACATTAATTTCCTGCAATTTATAGTAATAACTTGCAGATATGCCACTCAGACTACATTTCTGTCAGATCTCATAAGTTCAGAAGGGTTGAGTCTGGCTACCAACAGAATCAGAAATCTCAAAGGAATATCGTGCATAGAGCTTGAAGCAATGCTGACAAGTCAGACAATGATTCCTTTCCCTTTGGCTCTACAATGACACAAGCTCTCTCAGTGTGAAATGTGCCATCATGCTGAGTTGGTAACATCTGAAAGAAAGAGATTCAAACAAGTAATTTCTGTTTTCTTGGCTAAGTTTCAACTGTATATAACATTTTTCTTCACATCCTGCTCTCTGAAGAACTTCTGTAAAGTGCTGGAGCATATTCTGAAGGGGTTGCAGTGCTTCATCCCAGAGGTGGCCTGAACGTCTGCAAGCACTCTGCATTTGGTAGATTACCTACATTTTTACAAAAATGAACCAGATAAAACTGCACACCATTTTACTGATACAATTTTATACTGAGTCCAGACATGGATATTTGCTGTTAAATTAGTTACCTACACAGTGTTCCTTCAACAATTGTATTGTTCTCATTAAATTTTTTCTCCACTGCTACCTTAGCAAAATTTGTTTGATATACATACTGCGTATTTTGTACTATAACCTATCTATTGGTCACAAAATTCCTTTAAAAATATGGCTGTGATTTGAAGGACAGGATCTTCTTTTCTGTACACAAATGTAAATCATAAGGTTTTTGGTGAGCATGACATAAACTCAAAACACGACACCACGTTTCACATTTCCATACCAACAAACGTCAACCATATCTTACAGAACTGTAACAGAATATTTTATAAAAAGGACCTATTTTTTATTCAATAAGAAGGAAGCAGACTACATCAGAAAGGTAAGGGCAAGTACATGAAGAGCCAGAACTGGTATATAATATCTTTTTGTCCTTCACAAAATTGCTACATAGGAATTGTTTTTTCGGGTCTCAGTGGTGTTTCAGCAGAATGGCTACCTTGCATCCACATCTGGCACAGGTATATGTCCAGCTGGAATACTGTGGACAGTTGGATATCCACACTGTTGTGTTTTAACCCCTATGGACAGCTAAACCACACATAACCACTCACTTACTCCCTCTTCAATGGGGTGGGGGAGAGAATAGAAAGGTAAATAAAAGTATGAAAACTTGTGGTTTGAGATAAAGACAGTTTGATAAAGCAAAAGTAGCAGATGAAAGAAAAGCAAAATAAGGAGCTAATTCACTACTTCCCATGGGCAGGCAGGTGTTCAGGAGAGCAGGGCCCCACCACTTCTGACAGTTACTTGGGAAGACAAATGTCAGAACTCCAAATACCCCCTTTCCTCTTCATCCTCTTCCTGAGCTTTTATTGTTGAACACAACATCACATGGTATGGAACATCCCTTTGGTCAGTTGGTGTGGCCCCTCCCAACTGTTTGTCCACCCCAGCCTACTCACTGGTGGGTGTGGTGAGAAGCAGGAAAGTCTTCTTTGTAAGCCCTGCTCAGCAATAATGAAAACATCCCTATATTATCAACACTGTTTTCAGCACAAGTCTGCAACATAGCCCAGTACCAACTACTATGTAGAAAATTATCTCAGCCAAAATCAGTACACACATTTAAGGGAAGATGTTGATATGCAAAAGTATTCAGGGAATAGCCAGAAGACTGCCTGGAGGATTGGAAACAATATTTTACAATTAAAAATTTGAAGAGACCAAGAGAAATATTTCAAAAGAAAGTTAGTGTCCCAGCTACAGCCACAGAAGTATTGACATGGAACAACATTTTTCAATACAGAATTATTTGTCAGAGAAATCTGCAGCACCAGAACAATCCTTGGATGGTAAAGCTGGACAAATTCAGCTTAGGGAAGAATTGAAGGCTTGTTTGGTGGTCATTTTTCCTTTGAAATTAATTTATCAGAGTAATATTTTCCTAACAATTATAGGAACCCTTGTGAAGAAGATATGATATATCTCTGAGAGCCATGTTCTAGTTCAAAGTAGAGAAAGCCTATGGCTTAAGTGATGTTGGAGGTCAAATTAAATTATCAAAGTGATCCCTTCTGGCATTCTGGAAATGGCATCTTAGATTAAATCTTTCTACAACAGATGTTTCAAAAGTTTCTAATATAAACATTAAGAAGAAAATACGAAAATCTAAGCTTTACTTATCTGTAACTTTAAAATCCAAACCCAAAGAACACCTCTATGACTTTCCTATGCTTTGTTCATGAGCCGGAGGCAGACATGAACACCAGCAAAACACATATTTTTAGGAGTTTATTTATATATTAGTGTGTGATAATCTAAAAAGACCTTCATGTAGACACTATTACTTATCAGGAAATCAACAGTATTTCTACTTATTTTGAAAGGAATTCAAAACAACAACCACAGGTTACAGTGCCAAACCAGATAGTTTTGAGAAAGTCTATTTCCAGCCTATTTTTGCAGACAGATTTGTCTATCATTTCCTTTATGATGGTAACCCAAGATAGAAAGAAAATAGAAAGGAAATAACATGTTTTAAATGTAATAACAAAAGTGATGTTCCACTTTTCTGATTTGCTTAGTCTGCATGGTAAAACCAAAAGGGATATGAAGCTTCCAAAGCCATTATATTCTGTATTGGAGGTTTATATAAAAAACATGCAGCTTTTTATAACAGAAGTGATAGCAATAAAAATGTATCATTAAATAATAGTTTAAGTGCCCTTATTTTTGAGGCAATATAAGCTATATTCCATCTCAAGACATAAATATAATCCCAAACCTATCTCTGAACCAAAGAATATTCAATGGTAGCTTCTTTTCTATGATTCATCTTAAAGATGTGAGTCTGAACTCCAGATCTTCTACATGTAGGTGTCTACATGCATGTTAGACATGTTCCAGGACTCTAGAAATTCCCAAGATTCTGAGGTTACTGACTGATATCTGTCTGCTCCACATCTCTCATAGATTTGCATCTGGCATCGTGGACATATCAGACACGCATAGCTCACACGGGTTCTAGTTGGCAGGCTGGATGGACTCAGTTGTGCTATGGGTCCTCTATCTTATCTCACAACATCAGATGGACAACTTAAACAGAAAAAGGCTTTGGGTTTTGTGTAGCTGAACCAGACACAGATGTTTATTTTAAGATGATCTGAATCAGCTGATGCTTGAATCCCAGCAAAGATGGAATTTGTATCTTCTTAGAGTACCTGAATCTCAAAAGGATGAAAGAAATTCCAGAATGCAGTGTTTCCTGCAGAATTTACAAGTTCAAGACACGATTCCCAAAGATTATTTGATTTCAATAAAATTCTAACTAGAACCAGATCAAATTCAGATTAAATTCTTCTCAATTTTCTGTCATCAGGCTACACTTCAAGGTTCCATCATGCACTCTCACAGCACAAGGTGAGGAGCCTCTCCTTTTCAAAAGAGTGTTGCTATATTTTGCTTTCATGAAAAAAATCAAACTAAAACCAAGCTTAAAATTATGGAACACCCTTCATGGAAAACAATTACCTTTCTCCATGCAGTTCTCCTCACCGCCCTGTAGGAATGTGACCCAGTAACAGATAGAGTGCGTGTGAATTCTGCTATTTGCTGTCCATCTTGGGTTACAGTCATAAAAGAAATGATAGACAAATCTGTCTGCAAAAGTAGGCTGGAAATAGGTTTTCTCAAGGGATTTCTAACATCTTTGGCTTCCCTTCAGGCTGGAAATACCACAAAAGCAAGCTTTTGGTGGTGTTTGTATTTCAGCACATCTGTTTTTATGGCCCACTGAAACCGGGAAGTTTAGAGCACATACAAATGAAAAATAACCTCAAGAAAGTGAAGCATAGAGGCAGAGGTACAAGTTTAAAGAAATATTCAATTACATTGTTATTCTAGCTTATGTGCTCACCCACCCCTAACTGTTGAAACAGTTGTTTTAAACCTCTGTTAAATGAGTATGTAAAGGCATAGTACAGAAGTGAAGGTGTCAAAATAACTCTCATATTCTATTTCTCACTAATGTTTGATAGGTCACCTTCACCTTCTATTTAGATGGCAGAAGTTATCAGAAATACCGGATGGCACTCCTAAATCAGTGATAGGATCAACAGCAGAGATGATATTAAAGCCCAGAGGGCTTTTTTTCTAAACCATATCTACTGCCCTACTAATCCTTAAATATACTCTTTCTGCTAACAGCCATTATTCAGGTTCTCTTCTGTCATATTCTCTTTCCCCTTCATTTTCTACTCACGTTTTTCAGTAGGAAGAAGTTTCCCGAGGATTGTAATGTAAACAAAACTGTAGAAAGGAACAAAAGTCCTTTAAGGAAATCTTACACTCCTACAAGATACCTGGCATAAGAAAAAGTTCATTTTACAAATATCTCCAAGCATTTAATAGAGCTTTTCATTGGCACAGGTATGTAGAAAGTTTAACCATATATATGAGTGCCTATTATCTTCTAATTGAGATAATTGCTTAGAAAATTCTACATTTTCATATTTTTGGTTGCTTGTAGGAAGATCTCTATAGTATAAGAAACAGTCATTTGTACTAACAGACGTAGGAAAGGGCCTCAGAAGATAAAACTTGAAAGGAGCAAAGTTTTTCTGGTAAATTTCTACCATTTGTAACGATACTTATGTTTTCTTATTAAAGAATTTTATTGCATTTTTCAACCACATATGGCCACCTTTGGAACAAGATTTTACAGAGCAGGGGACCCCAAAAACCTTTGATAACTCCTTTTAGGTGTATTAACTAGCAGTTTTAAGGCATGGTCAAAAGGCCTTTAAGACATTACAGCGGATAAATGAGTTCTTCTCCCATGACCAAGAAGCCAAAAGATATAAGCCAAATCAATTCTTCTGTTTTCCCTTGAATAATAGAGAATACACAAAATTGTTTATGGTTTCTTTAAAAAAGTAAGTATTCTAAAGTGCCAGCAGTGATTTCCTCCCACTTTGTTCTAGCTATGCCAGATGCGGTAAGGAAAGCTTTTTCTTCCATTTTGAAGAGCAATGTCATCTGCAGTCTGTTAGATGTGCTTATGCTTAATCACAAAATAATCCAACTTTCTCAGTTAAGGAATCTTTAAATATAAACTTCCTTGTTAGTTTTATGGGTATTTTTACTGTTTATTTTCAGATTCACTTTCTGCATCACTGTCACAGGTATTTTTGCATGGAAATATATTCAAACACCTAAGCTTGGGTTTTGCCAGTACACCACATAAAACATGCCTGACTGGCACCCAGAGATGAAATTCTGTCAAGCTGGAATATTCACCTATGCTAAAATCATAAATTAGGAAATTTTCTAGTGCCAGAACAAAATACGCCTCCTTGGCACGCAGACAAATTCTACTATCTCACCCTGACTTCTTCCACCTAAAAGACATTTTGCAAGACACTGAAATATCAGCCTGATGTATGTGAATCAAAATATGACTCCTTTCTTTGCCATGTCAATCTGCAGTTGCTGTACCATGAGGCTGAAGCTGTACTTTTGCAGGCAGATTCTAATTCACTTCAGGCACTGTAAGCTCTCTCTGTCACTGAAGAAATGTGACATATTCCAACTTCTGTGGGACAATTCTTGATAGTGTTTATGAAGTACATGTGCAATTTATTCTCTTTGTGGGATCAGAAAGCCCAAAGGCCACAGAAATCTTCAAGGTCAGTGAAGGTTGACAGAGGGCAGGATAAAAGCTGGCAGAGGAGAAGGATATATGCTATAGTCAAGCTCAGGGTATTCTCCATGCCCTCCCCCAGGAACTCAGGGACAAACTGCTCCTCATTTTAAGACAGCTGGTGGCAGTGTGTGGAGTTACAGTCCAGGAAGCAGCTCATAAATACTGGCTGAGGGATAACACTGTCAAATTGCATAAGTATCTGAGAAGCCACAAGCATCTGAATTCATTAACAGTTCATTTTCAAGAGCAAAAGATTTGAGGTTTATTTTCAATGTTGTTTTGAAAAATGATAAACTTTCTGTTAGGAGAAAGACTTTAAAGCACAAATGTTTTAATTTGTACAGCCCTAAATTTTGTACAGCACTAAATGTCTAAGCCTTTATTTGTATCTTGCCTTTCTCCAGCTCCCTTCTTTCTTTCTGTACTTCTTCTCCCCCATAATTAGAAAGGTAATAGAAAAATTAAAAGATGGATAAAATAGATAGAAATGTTTTATCTACTAAAAGATAGAAAAAATAAAAGAACAATATTCATGGAATGATTTTTTTTTCCATTGCAGACACAAGGAGACCATAATCATACACACCATGTTAGCAAAGTTTCAGCAAATGTTTGAAGAGATTAACATAGACGATTACTTAACGATGTTTCAATGAAATATTCTGGATAAAAATTCACAGAGTTTCTACTCTTTCAGGAAGAGAATTAGTGCTAGCTCCCTATAGAAGAAGAGTTGTAGCAATAGGATAACATAAAAAGTAAGCAATATTTAATCTCTCACGCAAAAAAAAAAAAAAAAGGGAAATACAATCTGGTTACACAGACATCTTCCTCAGCTCTGTCTCCTTCCTGCTAAAAGTCCTGAAGAGGGTGGTTGTAAAGCAATACTGGAGTTCCTCACCAAAGACGGCCATTTTCTGATTTGGACATAGATTTAAGGACAAAATTACCTTACAACTGTCACTGTTTTCATCTTGATTAACACTACTGTTTTACTATTCCTGTTTTGAAACATATGGATTTAAAGGTAAACCTGCAGATGCCAAAAAAGGTTAAAGGAACTGTTTTGAAGAAAGTCCTGTCTACCTTCACAAATGTTTTGGAGTTCAATGCTTAGAAATGGTTGGTCTGGGCACCCAGAGCAAGTTTCTCTCCTCTCCTTTTTGTAAGTTCAGAAAGAAAGGTTGGATATGCCTTCACTGGGTTGTATCCCTACCTCATTTTACCCATGGTTGGTAGATAATTCATTTTTAGACAGAGAACAAGCTTCATTAAGTTTGGTTTTATAGCAGTGCTTCCGAAAGAGAATGTGCTTAAATATTAATATTTTGGAATTGAAGTTACTGTAGGAGAAGCTGTACCTACCAACAGTGCACTAAAGGATTCTTTTATTGGAGTATGGGGGAGACACAATGAAGGAGCTGCGTTTTTTCCCAAGAACACCCTACATAGTTTACACCTGAATGGTTAAAGGTAAGAAGTTTCCTAGATTTACTGGACATGAAGGAGCTAAAAGACCATAATTTAAATGGTGATGCTGTTGGATGGATGTTCTTAATGAGATAGTGTCTATTTTGGCATTTTTTTTCTGAAACCCTTTCAACAGATATACTAACTTTCCAGCTATACTACAAATTCTTTCTGTTCCCACAGAATTTTCTGAAGGAAAGGAAAAAAAAAAAGAAGCATTGAAAAAATCAGTTTTCATGTGAATTGATGCAGCAGGAAGACATAGTCCCCACCTCTGTCCCACCCTTCCTTGGAAAGATGAGTGCAGTGTAGGTCTAAGGAGCAGAAAAGTTAGCAATTTTAATAAACAGTAATAAACTGGCATAAGAAAGCCTTGCAATTTGCATGTTGCTATGTGCCAAGTAGCAAGGCAAGTCTCTGCTTTTTGTCTCTTCTCAAGACAATGAAGCAGTCACAAAGGAATTTCCCTTTCACACATGAAATTCAGTGCAAATTTTCAACTTTAATTTACAAATTCTACACACCACTTACAGGGTCTGTTCATTCAGTCTCCCCCCACACAGTGGATTTCACCCTGAATTTACTTTCTTTTCATATTTTGATGCTTCTACTCTTATCCGTCTTAAGCAAGCCAATTACAAAAACAATAATTTAACTGAAAAAGCTAACATATTTCTTTTGCTTTTTTAAATCTAGCTACTGCTTTTCATTTTAAACTTTCTCTCCCCTGTCTGTTTCTAAACATTGGAAGGAATAGCCAAAGAGAAACTTGCAAAGGTCAAAATATTAAAGAAAATAAATTGCATTTTTGAGGGTCAATGATTCATTCCAATTTGGCCTGCAGAATTGTAATAAATGTCCATTAACACAAAAGAATTAGAATTTCCCTATAGCCTTTCCCATGTACATGAAGAGGGAAAATGTGGATTTTTGGTGATATTAATATGGGAAATAAAACAAAATAAGTAACATAATGCAAATGAGAGCAGAGGATTAAATGGAGTGGTTCTTTTTGGTTCACCTGTAATATAAGTGAGATTGCTTCAGTGTCAGTTAAGGCCTGAACAGCTGAATTGTATATTGCCTGAGGGTGAAAGCAAGCAAGAATGGAAAATCTATCCCAAATCTTGATGTAATGAGATAGAATGCTCTCCAACACCTTGTTACTTTTCAACCTACAAGTTAATGTCTAGGAGGTGAGCAAAAAGCTCAAAATTGGCAGTGTAATTGTCTGATATCCTCAGCTCTACTAGTCTTGGCATTCAGAGCCAATTTCACATAGGTGTAATACTTCTGTGGAACTTGTCTCTGCTCAATGATATTCATCTTTTATAACAGTAGCTAAAAGCACAGCTTTGTGCAATGACATATCCATCACCAAGTGCCATATTTCTGGGTGAAACCAGGTCATGGCACTAGATTAGTTTTGCAGAGAACTGCGTGCTTTTCTGCTGATTTAGCAATCATCTGAGCCTGGTTTGATACTTCAGGTTTTAGCAAGCTTTTTGGCCCCTCCTGAACCATCTGTAAAGAGTTTAAGAGGAAATACCTTGAGCAAGTCCAAGCAGCCAAAACCATACCCTTACATCTGCTGGTGATGCAATACATCAAAGCAAAAACACTCCAGGAGGTTTCTGGAAAACATTGGTGACAGCTTCCTGCATAGGTAGTGGAGGATCTGATCTGCCTTTTTCCTGCTCCTAGAATTAAGAGCCAGACATGGTTAAGGGATAAAAGGGTTTTTACCTTGGTATTTAATAAGGATCCTTATGGTGCAACCGTCCTTCAAGGTGGAATACGCCGAAATGCACACACAAAGTATATAGCGTATAAAATTTTATAGACCTTGCAAATTAGCATATGTGAAAAAGATTCCCCAATAAGAGGCTTAAATGAATGGTTTGACATCTCTCTATTCTAAAGTATTGCCCCCCAGATGGGCTTAATCCTAGTTTACGAAATATGTTCTAGAGAGGCCCTTGGTTTCTCAAGATAGCTTAAGGCTTTTTGGCCTCCAGTTGTGAGGCCTTTAAGATGTTTGGTCTTCTGGGCTATGCTAAGGTATCAGGCTTAAAGAATTATAAGTATGGATGCTAAGAATACTGAGAATACATAAAGGCATATAAAAATAAAACACAAAAAATCATCCTGGCATCGTATCTTCCAAGGAATGGTGTGCTGTTACTGTGCTAACAGGAAAGGCCTCGTTGGAGATGTGAATGTTGGGTGCAGCCTTGGCTGCAGTGACAGTGAGACAGTGGAGTTCAGTGTTGGGCGAGGAGGGAGCAGAGCAACAAGTAAGATGACATCCATGGACTCCAGAGGGATCACTTTAGCCTCTTCAGGAATCTTCTCGGAAGAGCCCTGCAGAAATAGGCCCCACGGGGAAGAGAGGTCCAAGAGAGCTGGTTGATATTCACAGATCACTTCCTCCAGGCTCAAGAAAGATGCATCCAGATGAGCAAAACATCGAGCAAAGAGAGCAAGAAACCTTTGTGGATGAATAAAGAACTCCTGTCATTACTGAAGTGCAAGCAGGAAATACACAGGAGATGGAAGCACAGTCAGGCCACTTGGAATGAATAAAGAGAGGTTGTCAGAGTAAGCAGAAATGAAACAAGGAAGGCCAAGGACCGTCTGGAATTAAAACTGGCCAAAGATGTCAAGGACAACAAGAAAGGCTTCTTCAAATACATCAATAACAAAAGGAAAACTCAGGATAATGTGGCCCTGTTATGTGGAGGGGGGACCCCGGCACAAGAGGATGCAGAGAAGGCAGAGTTATTGAATGCCATCTTTGCCCTGGTCTTCACTGACAAGACTAGCCCTCGGGAATATCTGACCCAGGAGACTAGGGTGAACGAGTGTTGGAAGGAAGACTTCCCCTTGGTCAAGGAGAATTAATTTAGAGGACACTTAGGCAAACTTGACATCCACAAGTCCATGGGCTCTGATGAACACATGGGCATCCAGCGGTGCTGAGAGACCTGGTGGACACCATAGCAAGAATACTCACAATCATCTTTGAAAGAGACGAGGGTTGGAAGGTGGCAAATGCCACCCTGGTCTCCAAAAGGACAAGAAGGAGGATCCAGAGACCTACCAGCCAGTCTGCCTCACCTTTACTGGCTCCATGTGTTAACTAATCTGTCTGGGATGGCATGCTACAGAATTATGTTACCACTGGTACATAAACAACCTTTGATCTCCAAAGTGATGTATCATGACACGTTCCTCTCTACTGTAACCTGCCTCATTATACCCTGATCTAGTGGGTGGCATCCCTGCCCATGGCACTGGGGAAGGGCTTGGAACTAGATGATTTTTAAGATCTATTCCAACCCAAGGCATTCTGTGATTCTGTTAATGACACCATCTTTCTTATGAGTCCCTCTGACTGTTCCAACTGCAAAGGTCAAAATAAATGTCAATATTTAGCCTGTTGGTTCATTTTCTCAGCAAAAAGCCCACTGCACTGCAATAAATACTTAAGAACAGGGTTTAGTGATGTAGTTGGCAGTTGGACTCAATGATCTTAAAGGTTTTTTCCAACCTAAATAATTCTATAATTCTATACATCCCCTGGGACCATAGCACAAAACTAATTTTTTTCAAGATTATTAGAATGGAATAATGAAGCTTCGAGATATATAACTTTCCTTCTTAGAATAAAAATGGAAATGTCTGTGTCTGACAATTAAGAAATTTATTCTGAAATATAAATAATAGGCATATTTTAAGTGTGAAATTATAGTCCAATATTTTCAAGTCAAAAATTGTAGATGCTTGTTTGCTGTCAATAGAATTTCAGTGCATTGTATCAGACAAAAATCTCAATCAACATTCAAAATAAAAATAAAAAAAACTTGGGCAATCAAAAGTTTTACATACTATTTTGTTTATTTAGACTGTTGCTATAGTTGCCTTGGTTTCAGAAGAAAATGCCAGCTCAAATGACAGAAAGAACATCATTTGTCAAAAGTTAAATCAAAATATCGATATATTTAAAACATTTTTGGTTTTAATTAAGGAATTTGGTGACATGCTATTTTGTCAGAAACACATTTTTTGACAAATTAGGTTTTTTTCAGACACCAAAGCTTCTTGAAAATGCCTCAGCTGACTGAATAGTTTATGAAGGCATAAAAATCAGTGCTTTTACAACCTTGAGATAAAACTTTTCCATGCTGCCGGTATAGACTAATTTGAGCTTTCTCCTACTCCTGCATTTATAAGAAGTGATTTTAATTAGATATTCAATACTTTCTGGTCTTCTCTCTCACATAATGAGAAAAGAGCGAGCTGTTAGCTGTTTTCTATTGCTGGCTTCCATATGACATGCATGGCAAAGTATTCATGTTTTTTATTTCCTCTCAGGATAGTCCACCATTTTCCAGTCCCCTTAGTCCTATTTATATCACATACAACACGGTTACATTTTCATTATTTGATGGAAGTCTTTGGTTTCCTTCTGTCCTGAAATGACATAAATTATAAACAATTGATCTTAGAAGCCCAGCTGTGTAGCTCTGTCTCATTTCCTATAAATAAATGTGTTTAGGCTTTTACATACTTTATCTGAAACACTTATAAGTGTTTTGATTAAATCTCTACAGTTCAGTATGCTAAGAGGGGTTTTTTTCTGACGCCGTGCTCCTTTACTGATGATAGCAAGTAGCTGCCTTTTCATGCAATATTTTCCATTAATTACTAAAAAGTTTAGATTTTAAAAAATAATGGATAATCATAGACAGGTTGCTGCACAAAAATATACAAAAATTGAAAAAAGGAAGTGAGCAAACCTGTCTTTTGTACTCTTCCTTTTCTGCAGACTTAACCAAAAGCAGTCAGATTCCTAATTTAAAATATAATACAGCCCAAACCTTCCTACATTTTTGTGGAGGAGCTGTGTTCTTCTCAGGAAAATCAATAATTACAAAAAATGTGTTTGCAGTTATGAAAGCACACAAGGATTTTTAATGGAGAAAACTACTCATTATTTGTATTGACATTTAACGTTATGAATAAAATGGGCTGTGTCTGACTTGCAGATTCCAGATTCCAGTCCAGTGAAACTGACTAGTGTATAAATGTCATTAGTCAATAGAAAAATAACAATTTGGTTTATTCTTTGCTGATACATATGTACATTCTTTCCCCCTTGTTGTGCTTTCAGAGTTTTTGTGCTGAAGACCTCCTTTTAAGCCTATCAGAGACTTGAACTCCCCACTAGGTCTTTCCAGAGGAGTCCTGGAAGATCCATGGACTAGGGTGAAATCCATCATGATGAGGGGAACTCATCACTGTCTATCAGTATCTGAAGGAAGGGTGCCAAGAGGATGTTTCTGAGCTCTTCTTGCTAGTGCCAAGCAATAGAACAAGCAGCAATGGGCAAAAACTGATGCACAGGAAGTTCCACCTGAACATGAGGAAGAACTTCTTTACTGTGCAGGTGACTGAGCACTGAAACAGATTGCCCAGAGACATTGTGGAGTCTCCCTCACTGGAGATATTCAAGAACTGTCTGGACACAATCCTGTGCCATGTGCTCTGGGATGACCCTGAGCAGGCAGGTTGGACCAGATGACCTGCTGTGGTCCCTTCCACTCTTACCCATTCTGTGATTCTGTGATTATTGGTGCAGAAGAGAATCTTGGGATTGCACAAGGCTTATGCCATGTTTTATGGGAAGAACTAAGGATGGAGAAACGGAAGGATCAAGGTAGTTTGTGGAGGAACAAAGAAAGATGGAAAAACAAATAGGGGGCTTAAGGGGGACAGTCACATGTAAACAGGACCTGGTCAGGACACTTGTCTGACCATGTGTTTGAACAGACATGTGCCTGATCAGTGCAACCTACCCTGTCTTATCAAACTCTGTTTATTTTCCTGGGTAGAAGGACTCTGTATTCTGCATGCATGCATGGGATTTGGGAGACAGCCGTTGAAGCAGCCGAAAGTCTGTGCTGTATACAGGAGAGACCAGAGGACCTGAGAGCTGGCTACTGCAGGGACCTAGAGATTCAAGCCAGACTGATGAAATGGTGAGTCTGAATTGTTTGGTTGAGAACCACCCATTTGCTTGAGTATGTCTATGTGTGAGACAGGTGGGCCATGAGGTTCCAAGGGCCAGGACCTGGGTAAACTGAGTCTGAGGCCAGTTATGCTATGTTTTATTACATGGTTTCTGTGCAATAGCAAATTTCCTTCTATTTGCCATTGCATTTTTGCAATGTGTGAAAGATATTCTATCCACAGTCTGACCATTCTGCCATGGACACAAATACTGCTAAAGCTATGACATAGAAAACTTGCTTCCTCAGTTTTGTTTCATACTCTCACATCTTAATGCCGGTTTTTACTTTTATGGAAATTTCTAAGTTTATTAAAATAAAGTGGGGACATTTCTTTCCTTTTCCTTAATCTGTATTGGAGTTGAATAGAATTTTGCTCTCACAGCAGGTATTTCTCAGTTGCGCTGTACTTTTCTGCTCTGTACTTCTTTTCCCTTCTTCCAGGCACTTCACTTTTCTAATAGCTGTGAACCTGAGGTTGCTACGCACCTCCATTTAAAAGCTCTGTAAGGCTGTTCTTTTGCTGTTTCATTCAATCCTCCAATCAGCCTAATTCTTGATGACGCCTCCTTTTTTTATCATCTGCATAGTGCAACTTTCATCTGCTCTTCAGCTGTCACATACACCCTACCAAATAGCTTTCCTAAAGTCAAATTGCCCGTAGTTGGTCCTTTTTCTTGTAGCTATTTTGAGCTTAATCATATAGAGAACGGTTCCCTCAGCTTGCCAACCCCATCAATGAATGCAGTGTTCTCTTATGAACTGCATTTAGAGGAAAGCTATTGCTCAGAAGTTTCATCTGTGTGTGTCTTTCTATGGAGTTATTTTTTCCACATCCTGACATCAAAAATGTCAAGTAACCTGTCTAGAATTTGTTTTCTATGAGTTTCCTCAAATATTTCGTCTTTGGTACTTGATGTTGCAACTGTTTCAGGCTCTGCAAGGAGGAATTTTGTTAATTTTATTTACCAGTCTCATTCTTTGCACTCTTTCCAGTATTTAATTCCATAGGCTGACCAGTTCTGGTGTCAGTCTGAGTATCAGACGTGCCACAATTGCCTGTCTTGTACTAGACTGATGGCAGGAATGGGGACTCACAGAAGAAAAAGTAAACTAAACAGAACCTGATTAAGGCCCTTTTAAAGCATGTGTTAATCTCAGAAGTTCAGCTAAGCAAGGAACTATCTTAGATTTAACTCCTTCATTGCTTTTTAAAGGCGTAGATCATTACTTACCTCATCCTTCATGACACTATACAAATAGTACATAGTCGACAGTTCAGACACATTTACCAGATAATTATAATCTAAATATTTATTCTCAAGTCGTACTTACTTTCCAGTACTGTTGAAAATGTAATGTTTTTGATCTCTTTATGTGATGCAGTTAGGGAAAGGAAACTTCCATCTCTTACATCTCAACATCCATGTTCCAATCATATAGTTTCATTTACATGAAATTTAAAGCTCCATAAACTGTGCAGACTTTCATGTTCTAGAAAGATATTTGGGAAATTGAATTTTATATGGTTAGAGGTTTTGTGTGATTAACGGACCATGACTATCTCCTTTCATGATCTTTCAAGAATATTCTAGTGAAAATTCAAAAAACAATATATCTGTGCATTACAAGAGATTACTACTTTTTTTTCCTTTTTGATTTCTTGGCTGTTTGAATTTTAATTGCATGTGCTGCCATTTAAATTAAAAGTACTCTGGTAACTCTGTGAGAAAAAAGTAGTCTTACATTTAGTTAACAGAAATGTAACTTAGACTCCAAAGCCACATAATTGCTGTCAGTTCAGTATTAAGTGAAGTCAAATGTTTCATCTGTTCCCTTCTTACCCTGTTATCACCTCAGAACTTCCTTAAACGTCACTTTTATACATGCTTCAGGTAGATTCTATGAACTGAATCCAATTCTGTACCATGAACTCTGATCAGCTAGCAAAAATTAAAGGTTAGATTTCTTTGGCCCCAGGTGAAATATAAATTTCCCTGATTTAAATCAATTTCCTTTTGATTAAAATTGCACATTTACTCTTGCCAAAACTCTACTGGAAAAGAGAAAATAAAAAGGGACATGAAAATTTTGGGCATTATAACAAACGTTAAGATGACATTTTCAGACATGAGCAAAATATAAGGAGGGATACACTTTTTGCCAGTTTAAATAAAGATTTTCACTGCAGAAATTACACAAGGAATTCTAGGACCTTTAGTAGGTCTGAGAAGGCATGAGTACACTGACTGAATTGCAAATCACACTTATCAGCTCACTTCAGTTAATATCCTCTCAGTAAGGGTATTGCTCTCCTCCCTTTGGCCCCCTTCAAACAATCTTTATTGTTCTAGTCTCCAGTTTCCATCTGGCAAGCTCTACCTCATGAATAATTACTCCTTTTGTCATTCTATGGCTGTGCTGAATTCAGTCCCCCTTATAGTTTACCTTTACTTCAGTGAGTCCCCTTGCTCTCACTCTCCTTCACCTTCACCCTCACCTTTCTGTGCTGTCTTCTGCTCCTGTTCTAGTCTCATCATCCTCATATCTTCTTGAGTCTTTGCTAGGGACATAAATAGAAGATAAATAGCCTGATAGACTATCCCATCATTCTGTCATGGAGTTCAGGTGGAAGAGGGTATACAAATGAGATTTTTTAAAAATTTATAAAGCAAAGACTCTTTCAAAGAGCTGTGATCCATGTCCTCTAAATTAGTATGTGTGTGGTCTGGTGCTGCTGAAGCAACAGTGACTCTAGTTGTAAATGGGAATAGTCAGCCTCATCACTGGTGTTAATTACTGCATTGCTAACATCAGATCAGGATGTTACTTGCAGGATGGCCTGCAAGTAATGCTGAACTGAAAAGAAAGTAGAACACTGCAAAACTTCTAAACTTGTGTGCTTTTCATTCACTCATAATATGGTTTATCTAGCAAAGGAGGAGGGGGAACAAAAACTGACATTAATTTTCCCTTTAAGAACATTTTTCAAGTTCATTTCAAATATTTGTGGTTTGAAATCAGTACAAACTAGGAAGCTGTGTTACCTTTACAGAAACCTTTTTTTTACTCAAGACAGTCAAAATTGCCTTGAAACTGAAAATTAAATTATACTTCTTCACACCATTTTTTTTTAACATTTTGAAAGTCTGTATTAGATTTATTTTGAAGAAAAACTGAACACCTTCAGTTTTACACAGTTTTTCCATCTCATGATGGAAAGACTAGTTCAGGTTACAAAATGAACAAGCTTTATAGTTTGATTAATTCACGTTTCCTTGTGATGACTCTAAAAACCTACCACACTATTCATAATATTCAATCAGTGAGAGCTACATGTCTGAGTTAACTGTATGGATATTGTTTATCAGATTACATTGATAAATCACCCTGCACTTTACCCTATCTGCTTAGCTGTATCAGGAGCTCACATTCATATCCATTCAGAAAAATTAAAACTGTAATTTTCAAGTTTTCATCAAAAATTCAGTATTTATTTGTCAAAAGAGTTGTTTGTGCTTGGTTTAATGGGCCATGTTTGTCTGTCTAGTTTACATACAGCCATAAGTCAAAGACAATTTTTCTGCCTTAAAGGAAAACTATACATGAATTAATAAATACTTTTGATGATATTCAGAAAAGAAGTCATCTGCACCACTGAACAGAGCCAGTAGCATGTATGGTACATGGCATTTCAACAGAGAATTACTGACAGCTCCCATTTATGCAATAACATTGCCAGCTTCTCACACAAGATAGCCTAAAACAAATGCCTGGATTCTGCTTCTTCCAGATGCCTCCCTGGTACACACAACTCTATCCAAGCACGTGTGAAAAGTGACAAATGTTGGATCTCAGTCACGAAAGGCCCTCCACACTTTTGCTGGAACACCTCACTAAACATGAGTTTTCATTTCTAACACTCATTCTCTCCAGAGAATCCTGCTGTTCTATTTCAGGCCTGGTTTATATCAATATAGTCATAATCAAAATAATTGCTTAAGTCTGAGAGTTTAAAGCATTTATTAAATATAGCTGTTGGTGCACAGAAAGCTGCAGTCTTCATGTTATATTTCAGGTAGTGAATCTGAAAACTTATTTCGGTAACAGTCTTAATGCCAGCACACACATCGTAAAATCTTTCTACTTACTGCTAACAGCAGTGGTTTTAGAGGGCAATCTTTCTCCCACTGAATTAATGCATGAAAATATTTTTGGCTTCAGTGATCATGATGATTCCAGTTCCTAAACAAAAATGTCCTTCTCTGGACTTAAATAGGAGGGAGAGAGTGAAAACAAATTCTGAATTCCCATCCCCTAGCGTGTTGCTGGGAAGGTAAGTTCCCCTGAGAATGAACAAGACCATGTGGGGACCGGTGAGGAGAAGGTTCACTCTAGAAATACAATCACACTTGAAATCAATTAATTCTAAACAATCAATCCCTGGCAAACTAACACAAATGCAAACTATGGGAAAAAGTTATTTTTTCCCAAGATCCATCATAAAAGTAAGTGGCAAGTACCTTTTAGCCTATAAATAACCACTTGCAGGTTTAGAAATCTTTATGAGCATGTACAAAGATTTGTAGCCAAGTCAAGGAGCTTACAGAAGAGAGCAATGCAGTGAGCAGATGATGGGTCCAAGGACTTGCCTAAATCCTTGTTTCTTCCCTAAAGTGCAGTCTCCTGTTTACTCTGGTTGCTTGGTATTCCTGCTCAGTGGATAGACACAGTCATCTTCAAATGACAACGTGCCATGTCTTGAGACAGAAGCCAAGATTCTGAACACTGTGCTATCCTGGGACAGGCTTTCCTCTGAATTCACAACAGGCAGAGCTTAGGCAGCCATTGAAGAGTGCCTGCCTTAGCTTTTGGATGGCTCATGTTTAATGACCTGAACCTCAATCCTAGTCACAAGTTTGTGAGACTCCAAAAGAACACAACCTTGCTAAGTTATTTATTTAAAGTCTAATTTGAACCCTTTACTAACAATATCTTTTTCAGTACCTGACTTTCAAATGTTAAAGCTTCACCATGCATGTCAATCAGACAAGGATATGACTTTAAGATCACTGCAGCTCATGTTAATCAGATAATTTATGATTATATGTTGGATATTTGACTAGCACAGGGAATAAAACACATGGTATGGCACAAAAGAGAAGCTGTAATACTCAGCTTAAAGGTTTGTTGAAACTTTGAAATTCTTCTCGGGCTCCTAAACTTTCTCAAGCAAACATGAAACAAGAGACGGCTCAGATTTAAGAAACACACAGCTGGTACTGTAAGTGGAAACCAAATGCTGCACAACAACATGGAAGATGATGTGGTATGCATGACTCCTTTTGAGTCAGAATCCTATTTAACTTCAAGTTTGAACAGTTTATTTTTATTAATATCAATATCTGAGAATAAAGAGAAACAGCATACTCCTGAACAAAACATTTCCATCCCTATCTCCTCTAAGAGGAAGATTCAGAGAAGCAAATATTAAAATATAATTATTTGGGCTTTATTTTCATATAAATGCTAAGAAAAAATTCTCTTTCTTTTGATATTACCTCAAAGACAATTCATAAATTTTCTATCTACCCATGAAGCTACATTTATTTTAAGTTGAAATAGCAGACATAAAATGACAAAAAACCCCATAAAGGTAAGCTTTACTTATATCTGTCATAAGAACACGGCAAAGAGGAAAAAGTATTGCAATAATTTTATAATGATCACAAATCAAACTAAAGGTAAAAGAAAAAAATGTGGATTTTTTTTCTCTTTCCTCTTAATCTTCAGTTTCATTTTATCCAGGACACAGCCAACAACAAGTTATCTCTTCTGGCACATTAGAGTGTTTTGTGCAGCCATCCATTTGGTCTCTGAGGAAAAAGAGCTTTAGTTAATTTTCCATACTTGGATGAAGCTATTTGTGATAACCTAGTTAGGAATAGGAGTTGCCTAGCACTATTTCTGCTATTCTGAGAAACTGCATCCAGTTCCAGATTTCTTACTGAAGAAGTATAAGAATCACTTGGTGTTTTGCTGTATCGCTCAGGTCCAGACTGTACCACAGATCTGAGTCAACTTCACATCCCAGATACATGGAATGAACATTATTGGAGTACTAGGAATATGCAACATGGGCAACTCCATGCTCTAACCTAATTCTAACCTATTTCAACATCACTCATTTCCATTTACTTGATGGTAAATGATTAAACTTTTTATTAACATAGTTACACATGAAAATTTGATAGAAAAATTTCCAGATGTTAACTGTGTATTCTGCATAAAGGGCTATGTTTACAGAAAAACAATAGTAACGTTCAAAGTTACACATAGTATTTTTCACATTATTTGTTTTCAGAAAGATGTCTTATAATCTATTTTTTTATTCTCTCTTGCATATAGTCCTAATTTTGATATGTAACAAAATTTGGAATCACTCATTAACACATTTAATGAGGTTACGAGATTTATTTCCAAACTTGGTATTTTATTCTTTGCCCAACTTTTTCAAATAAAAACTAGTTTCTGTTATTTTAACTGCATGCATTATTAGCCACGTGCCCAATTTTTTTATGAAGTTTGCTTTTAGGAAGTCTTCTGCAAGCAAAGTCTGAAGAAGGAATTGGTGGAAACTAAAGATGAGGTACTAATTTTTCATGTGCACTGAAGTAATGGAATTAGTCATTATATTAACACCAGTGTCTTCTTTATGGTGCTTAAAGAATGCGACATTAGAGAGATTCCCTGTCCCACGTTACTGCAGGGAGTTAGACCACCTAGTCCCTTCCAAAGGCTGATGAAGCTATGGACTAAGGCCATCATTCTGCTTGTGCTTTCTCAGCTTTTAGTCCTACTGCAGCAGGCACCGGAATATAGTGAATGTATAACAAGAGGAATGAAATAAGCATCACTTATTTCAGCAGGCCTTTAAAAAAAAAGAGCATAATCTGGAATTCCTAGGGTTTAGGAGATACCTCCACTTCTGCAAAATAAAGTCTCATGTAAAAATTTACATTAAAATGTGATTTTGCTTTAAATTTTTTGCACTGTAAGGTGGCTTTTTTGGCTCTGAATCACCGCATCCCAGTTGCCTTCCAGCACAAACATGGACACTGCAAGTAAAAATATTTTTTCCAGTTGCTAGGACGGCAAAGAGTGCAGGAACTGAAAAAGGCTATTGCAGACATACTGTGGCTAGCACGATGAAAAGATCCATTTTATTTCCTTTTTCCAAAATTTTTACCTTCTGCTTAAGTGTTCAGTTTTGGTCACTGAATACCAGATCTTGTAGTTTTGAAAAGGTCGTTATGATAAAACCTGCATCAAAAACATACATTAATGAAGAACACATAACAGGACAAAATATCAGTACAAAATAAATACAAATGGTCATGTAAAGAATAAGAAGAGTTGCCTCTGACAAAAAATCCATTCTGTCCTTTTTAAACAGGCAGCAGCCAGTCTTCCAAGTTCTCTTGAATTAGCAAGATCTCATGTAATCCTTTAAGAATGCAAGAAGTTCTCTTCTTTAGCTTACATTCTTCTACAGAGGGAGAATCTCATGGAAACACCAGTATTTTTTACATTCAGGTGTTTGTTTCTCATTAAAGATAGCATTTATTTAAGACCCATCCATTGAGATAATAGTTTACAGCTGGGGTTAAACCACGAGACACAATAAAGCTCATTCTAAGAGAGATTTCCTGATCTTTTATCAGTTTTGACAGTTTCTGGCCCAAATATCAGTCTGTGTCTTCAAGTATCACCTGCATGAGAGGAAGCACTTGGGGTAACAGACTTTGTCTTATTTACAGCCCAATGTTGGGGAAATTCAGGCTAGTTTTTGAGGAATTCAACAATGTACCAATAAAACCCCACACGGTTATAAGCCTTAAGGAGGAAAAATTAATGTTATTATCTTTGTCACATATACTATTTATCACACTTCTTGCTTGTCTAAGAACAATTTTTTGCTCTTCAAAATCACCCTAGACTTCTGACATATGTATGTAGTTACTTTTTAACACTACAGAAGTGATTATTCTAAAAAGATTAATCTTTTGGGGATAATGCATTCACAAGATCTGTTGTACAGATTTCAATAGTGTTTTTACCCCTAAGGACTACTCTCACCAGAAATCTGCTTATACCACGTAAAAGATGCTGGAAGGCAGGTCCTGCTGAGAGTGATCAGATAAAGCTATTTCTACTGTTTTGCCTCTGATACTTCCCACACCTTAGTCCACATAAGATTTTTCTTGTCTTTATGGCAAATGTAGCCCTTCAAGTAAACAAAACATTGCTGCCATGGACTTAAACTGAGTTTCTTTATGCCTTATGTTAATCAAATATCTGCAAAGTTATTGTGCTCCTGAATTTCCACAGTGCTTCTCTTTGGGGCAGTTGTGTTCTGAAATCAGGCTTTGCATTATTTTGCTGCTTGCTTTTACCAAGTTCCTTCATTTTTCTAGCAGGGTCAAATGGCTTTCTTGTCTGCTCGTCCTTCTCCTTTTAAATTTTTGAAAGTATTATTTCTGTTTATTGTATTTTTATTCAAATGAAATTTGTAAATACCTGAGATTACAGAATCTCTTGGCTGAGACAAAGCCTAACACCAGCGGAGATGTAATAGCTAAAAAACATTAAAAAGGGGATGGGTAAGCACAGTCAGACTCAAAGAAATATGATTTTATGAGGCTCTTGCCTTTTCATTACATGTCCTATCTCATTATTATTATCTTATCCTGTCACATTAAAAAATGACTCTGAGAGGTCACACCTACTATCTCCAAAACAAAGATATTCCTGACTTTTGTTTCATTAAATCAGAGCAAAGATCTAGCAGGATTTATTAGATCAGTAGGTGTAGATTTCTGTGTGGGTCTCTGCGAGGCTAGCCTATACGGGACGGTCAGGATGGAGACGAGAGATCTCTGGAGACGGTGTTAGAGCATCGGATTTATTGTGAAAGGGCGTGAGTTTAGGGGACCTGCTAGGAGCTGCTAGATGCAGCCCGAAGCAGGTCAGAGCAGAAGAAGGAGAGAGTAGAATGCGGAATAGAATAACATAGAATAGAGAGTACAGAATAGAACACAGAACGGAATCTAATAGAATAGAATAGAATACAGAACAGAATAATAATACAGAACGGAATGCCGTGCTTGCCAATTACATTACAATAAATCATCTTCTGTGTTGAATATTCTAATTTCTACTAACCAATCCAGAACATGCTACAAATCCTACTACATTAACATATAGCCTATAAGAATCCTTACATTACCATACTATGTTACATTTTAAACTCTAAAGACTACTTCTTGGACCCTTGCTGCTAAGCTAGCAGGGTCTGCTCTGACCCTTGGACTTGTCAGCAAACAGAAGGCTTTGTTTCATCAACGGGGGATTACCTTCAGTCGGCCAAGCCATTGTTTTCTGGTTGTTCAGTAACTGGGGTTTGGTATCTCAAAGCTTGTCTTCATTTCAATCTCGCTTGTAGTTTCCATATTGTCAGCATCTTTTGCTATGTGATCATATTTATAAATCTTTCCTATTTCATCTTCCCCCACAAGTAGGCTTTACGTACCAGTTATTATTTTCAAATTATGTCTTTTCTCAGGTTTTTGTGACACTTGGTTCAAAATGAGCTCCACCAGAAGACTGTGGCCCTTTGGGAACTTAGAAGTTTTTTTGGTGCAGTAAATGTTATAAAGGAACCCAGTGAAATTTCCCAGTACTTATATGAGTAAGTATTAAACATTGGGTTTTGTCATTCAGAAAAAAAACAAGCTACGTGTAACAGGTAAACTTCTCATACTGCCACTTTTTTAATAAAGCACGCTTTCTGTGGAAGGCTTTCATTTTCCTAATATATAACAGTGCTACTTTGTGTGATTCATAATGTAAATGTTTGTGTTTCACATCACCAATATCAGTGTGAAATATGTACTGCAAAGAAAACACTTAGTTTCTCACAGTCCTCCCGCAAACAGCTTTTGTAAGCAAAACCATAGGTTTTTTCTTATACGTACAACAGCAGTAACTATTCCCATATAAAAACAAACTGCATATTTTTTAACAGAATAAACTGAGTTTCATTTTATTTTTTTACCTTCAAAATTATATAAACCATAAATATCTCCAGTCTCTTTCAGAGACACATAAAACTATGAAATTCCTTCTCATATTTGTTTCTTCCTCTCTTTCTTCTGGTACATTGGTGATCGGTGCTTCTCAGCATGAGATATGTAATAGGTGTTGAAGGAGGAGCACCCCAATTTGCAAACAGCAAATGTTCCTTGTCCTTAGAACCATAAAATTTCAATTGGAGAAATGTGGTGACAAAACCATTTCCTATTCACTCTGACAGCAAATATTTCTTGCTAAAAAGTTGCAAAACAAAAAGAAAATTTCAACCTTTCATGAAGCATCTGAAAATATGGCATGTGCTCCCAAGAGATGCTGTCTCTTGATGGTGATGTATCTTAAAAGAAAATAGAGAAATCATAGGGGATTCAAAGCATTTTCCTGGAAACAGTCATATCAAAAGAGCAGAGCAGTTGTGGAGACATATTATCAGGAGTAGACAGTGGAACATCACACCACTTTCAACCACACTTTTCAACAAGACCTGTAGACTGATAGGGGATAATTGGTCCACTTCCTAAAATGTCTCTGTTTTCTGCATGGGTCTTTCCTCTTAAGGCTGGCGTTAAGAAACAACATGGTTTTCACAATCAACAAAAGTGTGGTGAAAGGCAGATTTGTATTTTATTTTTTTTCCAGACGCAGCCAGTACCACCACAAAGATACCCCAGTGTCAGCTAGATATGTATACCTAAATAAACAACTCTCTGTTCCATGTGAAACCGGAGAAGACTGAAGATACTCTTTACTAATAAAACACACGATATTCAAGAAGGTTGCCAAGAAACCTCTTTTTCCATCTTAAAACATCAATAGGTTATTGTTAACGCAGAGAATGGTATTGCTTATCGGATACCATAAAAATCCCACAGATCTATCTTATAAGGTCATTTTAGAAGAGAATATTTTTTCCTGTTCAAGCAGAATACAAAATGAAACTTGAAATTTCAATAGCACTGACCATGAAATATATCCTATTTCATAAGTACCTACTCATCTTCAGAATGATTCAAGATTTATTCAGTCTTACATGAAGGGCAAATTCATCTATCTGTTCTTTCTTAGACTCATTAAGAAAAGGAAGGAAAAATGAATTCATTTAACTGAAGTAAGAAAAATTGACTTCAAATAATAGAACAAACTTCTTTTAGGAATGACCTGAGAAATTTACATGGTGATGTGAAAATATTTCTTTAACCTCCTTTGAATCTGTTTTCTCTTAACCTCTAAACCACAGTAGCAGACTGTCCATGGCATTCCCATCAGAAAATCAACATATTTTCTTTAAAAGACAAAGGCATGTGAAACAAATATGCAAATAACAGAAGGCAAAACATGGCTTGGTATATTATTTTAGTAACAAGACATTCCAGTGATGAGAAGGCAGAAACAATGACTAATTGATACTGCTATTTTCATTTGCTGTGTTCAAAAAAGGAGTTGAGATGTGGACAAAAAGCAATAGCCAAAGCACAGAAGAAAACAAGAAATTTCACCAAGTAAATAAGCAACGGAGGTGGCTCTGGAATTCAGATCTTCTAGGAGAAGGGCTTATGCACATGCAAGGAGGATATCTGTTCTTTAAGAATACCACAGATCCATCAGTTATAATTTTTATAATACATTGTTTATTGAAATTTTTTTCTCTGGTTTATGTTTTGGATGCCACTAGTAGTGGCCAAACCAGAATATTTAAAATAGAAATACTCCAAGAACACCAATGACAAACTTAGGAAAGGGAATATGGTTTGTAGAAAGAGGACATTAGGTCTGTGTGCAACTGAATTTTAATCTTCAGTAACACTGAAGACATAGTTCTGCCATAACATTTTTTAATAAATGAAAGTCAAAGCCAACACTTCTTTGATTTAGGCACTAAATGCTCACCTATGCCCTAAAAAGGAATCCTGATGTCTATTTTACAGTACTTCTTGCGTCTCAGACCAGCTAATATTTTTTATCTGGGTCAGAAGACTGCCTCCCAGGTTAAACCTCTTGCTTCGCTCATCTTCAAGAAAGGTTTTTTTTATGGAATAAATGAGTGGGTGTCTCTGCAGTCTAAGTTTAGGTATCTCTCTAATAGAGCTCTAGGAAGCCTGAAAAGTTACTTTGGACCAACATTTGCTTTCTGCTCAATTATTAAGCTAAATAAAGCAGTTAAAATAAGACATATTAGCTTCTTCTCAACCTGAGGAATTTCAATACTTTCCCACAGGGTGTTCTAGAAACAGTCTTCTCTGCTTATATTAAAGTAGGTCAATTCTCCAATCAAACACACACGAGTGCCATGGTGACAAAGATCCTCAGTTGAACAAAGACATCAGTGTGCTGGGCAATACTCTGTCTCCAAATGATGTTTAGGAAGAGAACTCGTGTTCTGAAATGAAAGTAAATGTGGAAATAGTTAAAGACTATTAGTTCACTGGGGGGTTGTTTAATGTTTTGCAACTTGGGCTCCCAGCATCTACAGGGAAGTAAGATTTCTTCATTGTATTATTTCTAACAAATAGCATTTTAAATAATGCTTCACGGAATCTGAACACCTTTCACACTGAGGTGATAACAAATTAACACCTCCTGGTGCAAAACAGCTAACATGGAGGTGTGGTGTAATGGAGCTTCAGAAAAGGGAGGTAGGTGAGCAGGAGATGGGAAAGGTTAGAAAGACAAAAGCTCAGCAAATCTGCTGCAGCCACCATAGACGTAAAGTAACTGGTAAATGAAATAAGTTAAACTAGTTGAATTATGTGTGACTTAGAATCTGATGCAATAACAAGCATGTTATGAACTAGTTTATCAAACGTAGTTTTAGGAAATTGTTTTAAAATTTGAATCATAAATTCAAATATACTTCCAAAATGTCCAGGATTGATGCCAAGAGGGAGATTATTTTCCACTAGGTGTCTAACATCCAGGCAGGAAGGCAAAACACCTTCCGGAAGACTTCCAGGCTGAAAGGCAAAGTGCCAGCAGGAAAACCAGGTCAATACTGGTTCTTCACATAGTTCCTCATCGTTCCCACTCCCACTCCTCCCTCTGGTATCCTCATATCTTTCCAGAAAGGAATACTATTTAAAAATACGGTGTAAAACTGCAAGTAGACAAACACCCGTTTCTGTCCTGAACATAAACTAGATCACATACCATTGGTATGGTATTAGTTGCCTTTAGAGTTCCAGTGTTAAAATATCCCATTCAGATAATCAAGACAGGCATAAACAAGCAGAGTAACTCAAGAACGTTGTTTAAAAAGTAGATAATGTTTGTATGCAGTGTGAAAAAATGACTATTTAGAATTCTGGACAAGATTCCCAGCTAAGTTAGGTAAAAAGAGTAGAGATTTTAGTTCCAGAAAACTGCTAGAATGTCTCAGGTCTTTCCTGAGGCAACACATGCATCCACGATACTATTCCCCCATCCTTCTCACTTGCCTACCCTAGTGAGGTCATGCTCATACAGAGCAATCAAGAACCAGTAAGCTCTACTTCAGCCTCCTGTTTAAAGTGAAGGTTTGTGTGGAAGGGTGTACTGATGAGGGAATTAAGGTCCTTCTTTGCTGGAGAAGATTGCTGGTAGATTGGCCAAGATCCCTGGTGCCAGAAGAAGCTGACAGAGGTTATCCCATCAGGGTAGGAGGCAGTCATGAGACTCATTTTGCACTCTGATGCCAGACCTTCTTCTTGTGGGTTACACGTGTGGAACTGGTGACATTTATACTGACACAGGTGGAAAGACACAGTGACACTGAGCAGCATCAAAATGGATTTCCCAGTTTTTTTGCCTGTGCTGGAAGCCTGGTAAGGCTCCTGGCTGCAGCCACAACAGCTGCCAACAGGCAGACTGGAGTGTATATAGCAGTCTTGGGATAGCAACAGCACCTGTCTCCCTTCACACTTGAATATCATTTACCCTTCTTCACCATCCCCTAAGCAGGAGGGTCTCAGATGAACATGATGGTAGAATTTAAATTTTGTTTCCAGTGCAAGGAGCTCTGAGCTGCTGTCCTGGCAAGACAGCTTTCTGTGGGACTGCCTGGTGACTACAGGTCAAATGATGCTATCTCTTTATTGCATCTGCCAAACGCAAAGTGAAAACGGAGAGAATTCTTTTTCAGCAGATTTACTGCAATTACATCACCACAATGAATCTGGTTGGGAAATGACATTTAATACTGCAGAAGGGCTTTAAACTCTGTAAAACCATGGTAGTAATGGAAACAATGAAGACTTTGAGCAATGTGGTCTAGTGGAAGGTGTTCCTGCCCATGGCAGGCTGGAACGAGATAACCGCAAAGGTCCCTTCCATCCCAAACCATTATGATTCTATGAATATTCCCATTCTCTTTGGAACTGACACTTACTCCCAAACAGTCTCAGAGTTCAGTCATAGTGACCTTGACTTGGTTAGGTCATTCTGGGCAGGACTCCTGTAAAGTGTGTGACTTCTAGGTGTCTGTTTCAAATCTATTTTTATTTTCTGAGTAGTCTGAGCCAGTGTCTTTTCATATTAAAATAGAAACTAAAGCAGGTTTTACCTATATTTAGACTTATATTTCTGACAGCTTAATCCCCTGTAGTTCTGGAGGCTTTTCTAACTGATTTACTTTGGAGGACTGGGAAAAAGTAACCTATCTGGAATCAGGAAATGATCATCTGAAATTGTTACAGGAAGCATGCTTACAAAACTATTTCCTCTTAATTGACAAAAAAACGAAAAAAACCAAACCAAACCAAAAAACCCCAACCTAAATATTAATTACTTTAGCCTGTAAAATTTGATCCAAGTGCACAAACTTCCATTCTATTCCTGTAACTTTGTGTTTCTTTGATTGTGCAATGATTTGAAGGCATTTTTTTTTATTTTAGCTTTGCAAAAAACCACACTATATTTTTCCACTTTATTTTATACAGCAAGAAAAGCACTGTTCAAAAGAAAGTGTTATAGTTGCAAATTTGAACATCAAAATTCTAAAAATGCCAAAGTCAATTTTACTCAATCATCCTTAATTTATTCCTGTCGTATGTCTAGCCCCCATGAACAACAACTTGCCCAAAGTCTCCTAAAATCTTTGCAGCAGTAAGTTTGTGAGAGGAAGCCAGCAGGGTCAAGAAGCCACTGTGACAATGGAAGCAATGTAAGGAATCCTTTATCTGATCTTCTGGAGGTCAGCACATGGACAGTGTTGCCCTGAAAAAAGTTTTGTGGTTGAGGCAAAAAGATTTTCTGATTCATAGTGTCCCTTTCAGGTCTCATTAGATCCTACACATTCGTGATGCCTGTTATAACCCAAGAGCTTCTTCCTTAAAAAGGGTAGAAACAACATGAATCCTTTTACAAGGTAAGCACATGTTATATTGTCAATGGCTTACTCTTGGATTTACATGTGGCTGTGAATGTAAACTGATTAAAAACAGCTCTTTGGTCTGTTTACTGGGACACACACTGTCCTAGACACGGCCTCCAAATGAGACTGGAATTAGGAGCTATGGTCCTTTACATGGCACATATCTTTCCTGAATCTCCTTGCTTGTGTGAAGCAAATCTATATCAGCATGCTTAAGGGTTTAAAATAAATATTCAGAAAAAATTTTAATTGCTGAAACCACAGAGTAATAAGAGCTATTAAATCCCAGAATGCTCCAGAATATGTTTCCATCTTCCTAGTGAGCAGATCACGAAGGAGTGCTTCTGAGAAGTAGGCCCCATCCTGTCTCACATATTAGTGCAGTGTTCCAGAATTAACTAGTGGTTGTTTTCACAGGACATATTGTACCATCCCCAGTTTGCCTCTATCCCTAGGCTACAGTTTTTACACTCTTTGTCTGACACCTGTTTCAAACTTCATCCGTTTGTATCCATCAATTTTCCCCAGTAACCCTATGCACATTGTTTATTTTTCCAAATGTTTGTCCACAGTGTTTAAATTGCTTTCAGACTCTCAGGCTTTGTTTTCAGAGCTGGAATACTGGGTTTTTCTAGATGAACTAAGAAACACCAAGCGCATCTTTTTCCTCCTTCCCTCCATTTCTCTGCTCCTGGCTAGAAATGGAAGCACAGAACGGGTCTTTCTACAAAGCACTACCTGAAGATTTAGAAGGTGAAAGACCATCCAGCTCAGCTCCTTACACTATAGTTTAACAATTTAAGTATCCCTTTCTTGATTATTTATGATGAAAGCCGTAAATAAATAGTAAGAAATAAAGAGAGTTTCTGAACCAGTTGTTTAGTCCCTGTAAAGAAGTCCAGCATTCAGCTGGCCTGCAGGCTACATTTATTAGGAGCCCCTCTGCCCACCCCAGCTGGCAACTGTCCTTCCATCTAAGTGACTTCCATCTAGATGCACCTTTTCTCCAAAGATGGGATGTCTTCACTGCCGGGAGCAACTCCCATCCTATAGAGGTTCTAAGTTCTCAGCAGACTAATTTAACTCCACATTTTTCCCCATGCTGTAGAAAAGGTGCCAGAGGTACAGTCCTGAAGGTAGAATTCACTTGCAAGAGAACTTTCACTTAACAAGCTCGACTATAGTCTTGGATAAAGTCTGATGCAGGAAAGAGAGTTCAGAGTTTTGTATACATTTTCTCCATTGGGCTTAGGGAGACCCTGGTGTTTTAAAGGCTGCCTCACAGCTTGCCACAATCACTAACATGCCAGAAGCAATTACAGGATCTCTTAACAAAAGGAAAAGAAAAAAAACTTGAATGCTCAGATTCTGACCATTTCTTCTATGTAATCAGTAACCCCAACTATTCATTTCTTTGTGTTAGAGCAGTTCTTTCCATTCTTTCCTTACCTGTTTCTAACACAGACCACAATCCAGATTTTTCCTAAGGAGCGTCCAGTCTAGCCTTTTTCTATAAAATCTGGCTGTAATTTATTTATTCCTCTCCTAAGTCCTCATTTCCTCCCTTTTCCCACTACTGCATTGTGCAAAAGATGATGTAACATGTCTATTCTTAACCTCAGCTATGTCTGTGACACAGTTCTTTTTTCATGCTAAGGGACTAAGCTATGTATGTTTGCTTTTTCCAGACATAAGTCTATTTCTTTTCCTTCTTCTGCCCCTCCGTATTTTCTCAGAAACTAGGAATGTGACCTAAATGCCTTTTTTTTCCTTGTCCTTACTGAACTGTTGCCACATTAAACTATTTGGTATTATAGGTCTTACAGTAAGCCGCAGGAGCTCACTGAAAAATAGCTTTGTTCAGTACAAATGCAGCTCCTTCTCCAAGAGGCTTTAACTGCTGGATAGACAAGAGACAGAGGGCAAGAAAAAGGACAGAACATGCAGAAGACTGAGCCCAGTGATGGTGTTTAAAAGACTTTGTTAGCTCTTTTTGTTCACTAAGTCCAGATGTGTCTTCATTAGAAGGGGAATTAGTTAACAAGAAACAGGAAGGCAATACAAGACAAGGCAAAGATGAGGCAAGGCAAGGTGAGGAAGAGATCTTCAGGTGAAAAATGTATGTTGGGGATTTCATTCCAAGGAATTTGAAGGGATTATAGAGATACCGATTCTCAGAATAGGTACAACAGTCCCATTCAAGACTAAAAATAACTTCTGAGTTGTAGTTTGCCATTTCAGACATATGCTTACACTGCTTCCATGCTGATGTAATGGTGGTAATCTTTTCTCAAGAAGGAGTTGATCCATGAGGGATACAAAGTTCAACTGAATTTTGCATTAGAAATTTTGCATGCTTATAAATTGGAGTCTGCCTTCTAGCAGCAGTACTGATGTCCACTACGGGGTGGTAACAGAAGAAGTTGTTTAGGAGATGATAATGGCTGCAAAGGGGCTGTGAAGTAGCCATAACAGCACTGTCTGCTAGTAAATCAAACATACTGGTCTCACGCACTTACTGAAGTTTCTACAGGTAGTTTCTGTGCACTGCTATAAATCTTCGCCAAATTTACCAAACCAGAATCAACAACTGACTTTACAAAAGTGCATAACAAATTCCTACTGAAGTTTTCATCACTCACTGCAAACCAACATTACCTATTTTCTTTCTTCTCCAAGGTTTCCTCCAAATGCCTGAGCACTCCTGGCATGTGGACATCTCAGAGCACCTAATGGAAGGGAAAAGAACAGATTCCCTCCTGAGCCAAGCACAGCCCTCCCTTCTTGGTTACAGACTCGAGAGAAGTGAAGAAGAACATGCTTCTTAAAAAGCATATGATCAGTCCCATGAAAAGCAATGGTGCTTATAGCTAGTCATAGTTTCAGGTTCTTTGCTTAAACAAGTGTTAAGCCAAGGATTTGTCAGTTCAAATATCTACGCTGATCTCCAATACCACAGTGTGTCAGGAAATAAGAAATCACTTCTCAGCAAAGACAATGATTGACCACACAAAGTCAAATTTTAAGTGTAGTCAAGAGAGTGCAAGGCGGCAACCCACAGAAGAATGTGACCTGATATAGATGAAGTTAAAACAAGTTTGGAACTCATACATGAACAAAACCATAATTTCATATTTTCTAAAGCTCTATTCTAGTACTATATTTGTAACACAAAATTCACTGATCTTTTATAAGATTGCTATAACTTTTAGAGTGTAATGTTATTTTTGCTAGTTTATAACTTTGTGTATGCCAAAACCAAAGTATATAATCAGTGAAATAGAAGTCCTCTGCAACAGCAAATAAACAAAAATAAGTAAATAAAAATAATTAACCAACAATGACAGTTAAATGAGTAATCTGAAGCCATTCCAACTATTAATCATACTAACATTTTTACCAAATACAAATGTTTAAAGAGGAGACCCATTTTATAAAGGGACTCAACTGCCAAAGCTGACGACATAAATGAAGCAAATCAAGTTGGAACTCAGTAGTGTTCATTTAATCTTTCCAAGAGAAAAATCGTCTTATGTACAGTTGGCATTTCCCCAGCCATGAAGTTTCTATGATCTCCTCAGGCCAGTAGAGTAATTTTCCCAACAATAAATACAGTATCTAAGTAAACATGTTCTTATAAACTGAACCTTCAACTTCAGTGTTTCTTCATCAGTAACAGGAAAGTTCAAGATGAGTATGATTAATATGGAATAGTTTAACTCAGCCAGCGTAACAAGATGAGGGTCTGCTGTTGGGAATACGTAGAGAGAAGATGAGAGAAAAGTTGAATCATCCACAACGCTTCTGTGAGGTTTACCCTGTAGACAAATAGACATACTCCAACATAACATGCCTATTTGTTTGCCACAAGCCAGACAATGAAAACATAAATAGGGCATGGAACTAAAGAGGGAATGGGGATATATTTTTAAATTTATATATGGATCTGAAAACAAAGTTCTTCAAGATTAAGTCACCTGTTCTGTTGGGATTTCAATGCTTGGATATGGCTTCCTGGAGGACTTTCTCCACAACCTGTTACAGGTTTAAGCTGACTGGTCTACATCCCCAATTTCTCCTTCTTTGAGGATGATTCAGCCGAGTTGGAAGGTGAGTGCAACGCTTGCCTTGCTGTTGTTCTGTGGCAATGGACATCAGCTTTTTAGCACCTCGACCAGTTCACAATGCTGCGCTCTACCTGGTCCCACAGACTTACACATGTTCAGTTTATTCAAGATGTGCCAACACTAATCACCTTTACCATGGGCAGTGTTTCTCTCCCCCCAGATTTGCTGCCAGCCACAGAGGTCTGGCAGGTCCAAGATTAGCTCCAGTGTCCATCATTCATTCCTGTAGCTGTGTTGCCTTTCCAGTCCTCAGTGGCAGAGCAACCTTTGTCAGTTCACATAAATAACATGTCTTCCTGTCTAAAGGCCAGAGGATTCTTCTTTCTTCCCTTTGTCCACTATATATGTCCTCTCTCTCCTGTTGTGTCTTGAGATTATGGGAGCTATTCTGCCAAAAGAGCTAGTTTGTATTAGATGTGATATATGAGTATCACCTCCAGTGTCAGTAATTGGAAAGCGATTGAAAACACAATAAATACCTCACAGTGGGGATGTCTCATGCATTGTTGCTAGACAGTCATTTATTTTGAATGTTATATTCTGACCCATTTAGATTAATAGTCAGGTGTTAAAGTAGCATCTTGTATTCATTCCCTAACCAGTACTTTGCCTATTCATTCTCAAGAAGTTAATTTTCAGGTTTTTTGAGAATAAAATTTGTAGTTCAATAGTTCAAGGGGGGAAAATCTTTCTTAGTTATTTTATACAGAAATTAAATTATATATTTTCTTTTCAATAATCATTAATAATTTCTGCTGCTCATTACACAGCAGAAAACTATCTCTAACTAGGGAGGAAAATCCTTCACAAAGAGATTCTAAATGTCATAGAAAAGTAATTGACCTTAAATCTATCTCCTAACTTCTTTTAATATGGATTGCACCAGAGTGCATATACTATTGCACACAACTGCAATATCTGCCTCAAAAAACAAACAAACAAACAAACAAAACTACAATTTATACCACATGCAGCAAGTCTTCCTTTTACAGGGCTCCATATATTTACTCCTTGCAGCTGAATTACTCTTTGTGATATGGAGCCAGACCATCAATACAATTTTGTTTGTGTCTGTGATTATGTCAAACTGCCCATTCTGAAAAACTGAAGATTTCATACTAAGGCCATTATGTGAGTCTCAGGATATTATGACACTAAATAGCATATTTCTGACAAGTGATTTAAAAAAAAATTTCACTCCCCATCACACCCCAAATCAAATTTTGCTTCAGTTGGAAGCAAAAACAAAACAAAGGAAAAACAAACATCAAAAAGAGTTTGCATTTCTCCCAACTGTATCATGTGTGGTTACATACCTGAATGTAGATTTAGTTTGTGTTCTTCATGATCTTCATGTGTGCACAATTACAGCAAACTCCTGGATATAAAGAGACAAATTTTTACCATAACTTTCTTCATATTTTTCATGTAATGAGAAGCCCTATGCATAATTAAAATGAGTTTAATGAGTCAAGAGTTATAAAAAGCAGAGTTTTTTGCCTACACCTACATTGAACTTGCTGAGCTGCAGAGGTCCTTCCTTTATACTGGACAATGTCCTAGAACGAGCTAATAGACTTATGCCAGTTCTATACTTAAAGCAGTTTTGTTGCTTTACAGTATCTTTACTTACACAGGTAAAGTGAGGTCGTAGAAGCCTGACATTTTAGAAGATATCTGTGGTAAGTTTTTTGAATCGTACATTTAACATTTACCAGGGTCATAATCCAAATTTGAAAATGATCTGTGTTAATTCCTGGCCAAGAAACTGGGCAGGAATATGAGGAAAAAAGGCAATATCTACTACAAATTAAAACTTGCTTTAAGTGAGTGGAGAGAAAAAGTTGTAACTTGGGTACGGTGGTATCATTTCCCGTAAGGGGACACTGTATAAATGAGATTTTCTTTGCTTTGCAGCAAAGATTAGCCAGAAAGGTTTTACAGCTATTGAATAGAAAAGAATGATAGCATTGTCCTCATAGGACATACACACTAGGATATGGACACAAAATTTGTGACCTCATAATAGCCAAAGCACAGAAGGAAGACATCATTCTTTAATGTCCATATAACAGTACTGGCAGTCTGGGCTGTTGCCATGGTGGGTGGCATGGAGATGCTCATGTGTGAGAAGAACTACAGAGCAGGTAGTGCTGCAAAGCTGCAAGATGAATCTTACTGCATGAATATTGCAACCAATCCTGTAATTTGCCTTTAGAAAAACAGAACAATCAGGAGAGGATGAGGGAGAGGAAGGAATAGCTCACATATAAAACACTGCAGCCACAGAAGGATCCAAACACTGTACTATGAAAGTTTACAGACAGAAGTTCTAGTTAATGAAACTAAGGAGAGTACCTTTCCTTTGCAATCTTCATCTTCATACACAGTGAAAACTGCTCCTTAACCACAGGTGAGATGCAATAGCAGGAAAACCAGTGTTGTCAAGAGTGACTTCAAGTCAAGGGATCTTTGCTGGATGTGTTAAGTAGCCAAGAGCAGACAGCATGAGATAATTCAACACCTGGGTATTATTACTCCTGGATGAGATGCAGCAATGACTTATCTAAAAAAGATGCCAGTGTTCTTAATTTAGTTAGATTTCAGTTATGAGAACAGAACACAACACTAACCCATCATCAGCATACCTGAACCTGGAGTGGTCACTTTTAGCCATTGTGAAGCAACTGTTGAAAACTGACAAAGCACATGTGTTTAATGAGGAGTGTTTTAAAAAAAGGCAGGAATGGTTCATGAATGTCCCATGGGGTAACCCATAAACCACAATTCAAAGGACAAGAAAAAGGGTTATTCTGGGTAGGAGGCCAGTGTAGTTAAAAGGAGATTTTGAAGGCCTGTTGAAACAGAATGAAAGCTAATATTGAGAGGACTGGACTACAGATACATATCCATCTAGATAGCTCTGGCAAAAAAAAAAAAAACCCAACCAAACACAATGCAAAAATGTCTTACAGACATTTGTACACTGTGTGTGGAAAGAAGAATGAGGTTGTATGTATCCCAGATGCTTTTGCTGCTGTAGCAGCAAGTTTGCCATGTGTAGCAAGGAAAGATGTAAAGGAGCATCTGTTGAGATTATACATTTGCAAATCAACAGGCCCAGATATCTGACACCCAAGAGCTCCAAGAAAACCAGCTGGGAGCTTTCAGAACCATGTATGGGAAACTGAAGAAATTCCAAGTGATTGGATAACTACAGATGTAGTTCCAATATTTAAACAGAATAAAATGAATAATCCTGTGAATTGCAAATCAGCTAGCCTAACTTCTACAAGGGCTAAAATAAAGAAATTTAAATAGATTCATGGATACATGCAAATAAAGATAAACCCTGGAATCTAAATAAGTCAACTTTGTCCAAAGACAAAAGTCTTGTCAGAAATAAATTTGTGTTCTTTATTGACAGCAATACAAATCTGGTCACCGAAAGAATTGACATAGTATATTTGAAAGATAATACATTCTGATGGTTTTCAGTCAGTACTTGACTTATTACTTTATGACATTTTCAATATTGCATTATACACTAACAGCAGGATAAAAATTAAATTACTTGAAAACTGTCTTGTTGACAGAGCTCAACATACAATTTTGAAAGCTAATACGTAAAAGAGAAAGGATTAATAATATGAAAAGTTCTTGGACCAGTGCTAGCAAGTATTTTTAGCTTATAAAATCTTTCTGGTAAAAATAAAAATTTAGAAAAAAACTTCATGACAATAAGTACTGAGAACAAGGAACTGACATAAAGCATTCTGGATCATTTTCCAAAATTGTTAGAATGCAACCAGATGTGTTCAATAAAACTAAACAAAAAATATTACCTCTGGGAATATACCATGTGGGCTATGGAGTGGGGTGCATTGATTTCAGAGCAGGAAACAATGATGCAAAGTCAGATGTATGGGACTGCTGCATGGGAAGTGCTCAGTTCCCCTCCTGTAAATAAATCAGGAAGGGAGCAGTTTGTTGATTTGCTAATCATACATAAATAACCAGTCATCAGTGAACTATTTATCGGTGTCATTTATGCAGCACAAACCACAGAGATGTGGAGATGTCCGTGCTCCGGCTGTGTCGGAACCCTCGCTGCTGCCAGCACCCACTGAGGCAGCACTCATAAGTGGGCAGGAGCCCCTTACACACCCCAAGGAGGGGTTTCCCCATGCCACCCCCATGCCACCACCCCTGTGCTGTGAGGCCTCGGCTGGGTGAAGGCTGTCTCTGCCCCACAGGCCACAGGCAAGACTGGGGATGCTGTGGGGCAACACTTGACTATGCCAACCATCATTGCTGCTCCTCCCACTCCAAAGTCTCTGCCGACACCCCCTTCCAGGCTTTAATGTTCCTGTGACATTGGTTCATGATGCCTTCATTTCTTTTCAAAGTCACTGGAATTCACTGAATACTCTCTCATTGGCTTATTTTCATCCTGCACTTTAACATAATCAGCTTAGTGCACATTTCCTGTCAGTTTGGGTGTCCCATCACAGATACTGTTACCTCCCCCCCCCCACTAGGCATTGTTATCAGGGCATTTTGACACAGATTTTGTCATGGATTTCAAGAGTAGCTATGGGGATACAAGAGTAGGCTGTAGGCAGCCTTGGCCTTGATGGCTTGTGGCTGTGTCCCTGGGAGGAGGGAAGGCCAGCAGTGAATGCAGGTGTGCTGATTCCTGTAACAAGAAGCACATGAGTAGCCCAAGAGATAGGTATAAAAGGCTGTGCTGCAGGATCAAAGGGGCAGATACTGAGCTGCCGCTGAGCCAATGCCTGCTGATGCCTGCCTCTGCCTGCTAATGCCTGCCACCCTGCTCTATGCTGGACTTTTTGGACTCTGACATCTGGTGCCACGTGTTTGTATGTATCGTGGTGATGATTGGCTTTGAGCCTTAGAAGCTCTTGAAAGCCTCCGTCAGTATGAGCCTCACGGACTGCAATCCACTTGGGGGAAGTGGAAAAGCCGGCCGGTGCGTAATCCCTGGGCGGGGGTGTGCCCAGGAGAGCCGTGAGTAGCCTACGCATGTAAGTCCAGGATTGGACTGCCTTGGGCGACCGTGCCTCTGGAAAGGATGGATGAGCCATTGTAGCTCTAGCCCATGTGTGATTACTGCAGATGGTGCCGCAATTTTATACTGCAAACTGTGTTGGCCCAGTGTACGCTGACATCTGGAGTTATGTTGGCCTTGTGTACCCCGACAAGTAGCATAAAAATAACCTAGAACTGTAAAAGATATTTTGTCAGTTGTGCTTAAGGCAGCAGGATGGCAGATGTGGATTAAACAGTGAAAGAGTTGTCCAAAGGTCTTAGTGAATGGACATTTCATCGGAATTTTTGAGAAAAAATAAGCATAGTGTTTTAAAATATGTAGGTTTTTTTCTGTCTGCATCAGGGAAGGCAGAGTTGGGATAGCTGGCTAGGACAACCTAGCAAGCTCTACAGTATAGCATTCATTACTTTAGAGACCAATAATACTTATTAATCAATTAATCTCAGAGAGCTAGTGGCAATTGCATAAGACGATTTATAAATGAGGAGAATTTTGATTAAAAATTTTTGTCTCACTACACAGCATCAGACATTGATCACAGAGTGCTAATCCTAAAGCTGGGGACTACAGAATCTTGAGAAAGTTGTATCAATCTCCAGCTGTGCATACAGAAGTCTCCCAGGTGCCTGACTGAAGTGTGCTGCACAAAATTTACATTCATCACTGCTTCTATTTTTTTTTTGGAGAGAAGCAAACTTTCTCCACCTTCTGCAGCCTAATTTACCATTCACTGATCATCTGAAATCTCGTATGTGACTCGCTGATATAAATGGTATTGGTCTCACCTTTTCTGTCACTATTAATGAAATATTGGTCTCTTCTAGTTTTTGTTAATTTCTACCAAAACTTTGCCACACAGTGCTGCGTTTGTGTCAAATTACCTAGTCTTTTATACAGAAATTAAATTTAAGAAGCTTTGGAGCTTTCCTTGATATTAATTTTTGCAAAAATTTCTATGAAAGCATTAAAAAGGCTTAAAATGAGAAAATAATTAAAAATTTTAATGAAAAAAAAGGCTCTATTTTTTTATCTATTCTGATGTCACAAAAAAAAAATTAGGAAGCCTGGAATTTAAATAAGAAGAAACTGCTTGGTTTCACTTAAATAAGGACAGATGGTCAGAGTGAACACTGTTTTGTAGGAAAAGCTTTGCCAAAAAATAATGATAAAATACTGTTTACACTATGATAGTGGGTGGCTTTTTATATTAATTGTGTGAGAGCATATCCTCATTTGAGAAATGAACAACAGCCCATTAAAAATTAGAAGCCTTGCAACAGTCTCAAAATCATTTGACATAAATGGCAATTTTCATTATTAACTCTGCAATATTATTTTGTGTTTGAGCAAGGAAATGCCAAGAAGAAACCAGAGATCTCATGAGCTGTATGAATATAGTGAATTGTAATAGGGAGGGGAATTGCAGCAGATAGTAGACAACAAAGAACAGGATAACTAAACAGCAGGGTAAACAAAGCATTTGAAAGCAGAAGGAAAAAATTGTTTTTTACAAGCCAATATGCAATGTTGGAGTGAAATTGTATGAATTTCTGAGTTTTAGTCTTACACTTTTAGCCAAGTTTAGATAGATCATACCTTAAAATATTTGTTTTAAATTTTTCTCTAGAGAAAAAAATTTAAATGAGCAGCAATTCTGCATTAGTTAAAACTATCTGTGAAGTTATATGATTAGTCTGCAGGACCTTAGTGATTTGAGAACTTTTAATCTTAGCAAATAAAGCTTCACAGCCATCGTTGAAATATTTCACGTCAGAATTATCATCTATTGAATTCCTCTCCCTAAATCCTGAAACCATAGATAAGCAACTGATGGTGCATTCCTTCCTATTCACTTACGTTTCATTGTAAGTGGCTGGGGTTTTCCCTTATTCTAAATTTATGTTTAAGATTCACTTTACTATCTTTTGCTCAATCAATCATCAGTATGCCATCAAGTTCCTTATTAATTACTCTATAAATTCACCTTTAATTAAAAATCTTTGAAATTTACATCTCTCTTTCTCATTCTTCAGATATTCATTCTTTGTATTCCCCTGTCTCTTTTTAGAAGGATGGCTTCTCACCCAAAATTTTTGCAGTTCTAGTTTTCTGGTATTTTGTAAGATAAAACAGAAAAGACTTCAGGTTTCAATGCTTTTTCCTGCTCTAACTTTAAGAACTCAGTTGTTTGTGCTACATGCTGTGCTATAATCTATAAGCAGCCCATACAGACTTCCCTGAAAAATTTACTGTTCAGCAATGTTAAGATTTTTAGATCCTTTCTCTGCAATGCACGTAAGAGCAAAACGAAGTCTGCTTCTACACTGCCGTGGAGTCCCACCACTGGATCGGATTAGCTGACATTAACAATTGGGAATCTAAGTGATATTGGAGGTAGGATGCCTGCATCCATTCAATCTCCCCAGAAGACCTCAAAGCCACTTAATAACTATTCCACATGGTTTTCCTCCTCTGCAATGCTCTTTGTTTCAATTTCGGTAACAATATAACTACAATTCAAATTCCACCAAATTCAGCAGCAACCCTGATCTCCCGCTCTATGTGATCTGAAGAGACTTGCTGTGTGTAGCTCACATGGAGAACATGAATAGCCTTGGACCTTGTGCCTCTGCGGCGGTTTAAAAAAATGGCTGAGAATTAAACTCCAAATAAGCTGCTCCTCCTTCCCCAAGCCCCTCTTCAGAGAGGCAGAGACTATGGGTTGAGAAAATAATTTACTGAAAACAAATAGCGATGGAATGAGAAACAGACAGTAACAACAAAAATATTAATAACAAAAGTATACGAAAGAGAAGGTGGTTTGCACAAAAAAGGTGTTCACCACCTCAGCTCAGTTGTGTGTGGCCACCAAGACGAAGACAAAATGGTGGATGCTCTCCCCAGCTTCCCTGCCCTCGAGCCCAAGACAAAGAAGAAGAGTGACGGACAAACACCCAAAAAGCTGTGATTGTCTGAGTAGCATTACCTGATTTACAGACCCACTGGGCTCGGCTGTGGTCGGCAGGATTCGGCTTGGCTCCCCTCCACCACTCCATTCCCTGCAGTTTCTTCCCACCGCAGCGCAGCAGCACACATGCACACCACAGGCCTTGGCTGTGTTTGCAGCTGGAATTGCATTATTCCTGAGGACAGAAAAGGATGGGCAGTGGTGGGTGAGGTCCACACCGTTGGTCCCAGCAAGGCCCCCAGGAGAGAAATGGAACACAATGGCACCTCTTGCAGGGTGTGTTCACCTTTTCTTCACCCCAAAGCCATGCCGCCAGTGACGATTTTAGTGGTATAGAATAGCAACCTATAACCACTAGCACACGGACAGAGGCTCTGCCCCCTACTTGGCACTCACCAGCAAAACTAGGACAGTCACTTCTTAGGTCACTTCTACTCAACGGAAGCAGTCAATCAAGCCATTTTTGATGGAACAGGCTCAGGTTGCACAAGGTGACATTTAGATTGGATAAAAATTTCTCCACTGAAAGGTTTGCCAAGCATTGAAACAGGCTGCCCAGAGAAGTGTTGGAATCACCATCGCGGGAAGTATTAAAAAAGTGTGTCTATGTGGTGCTTAGGGACATGGTTCAGTGGTGGACCTGGCAGTGTTAGGTTAATTGTTGGATTCAATGGTCCTAGAGGTCTTTTTCAACCTTAATGATTCTAAGATTCTATAAATATACTAAGAAAAGGCCAGGATATCTGAACAGCAACATTTCACCTTCCCACCCAGATAGTGGTTGCAATTTTGTGTCAAAGAGAGAGAAGTATTCCAGGCAGGATTACGTCATCCTGTGGAAATGAGATGGCCAGGAATGGGTCCAAAACATCTGTCTATCCTCAACAGTATCCCCAAGGTCATAAAAGAGTTCACTAGCTCTAGCAGGGCAATAGGCAGGACATGTGTTGTCTGGCACACAGCACATAATGCTGCTTGAATCGCAAGGATACTCAGTCATACTCCAAGTCTCTGTTAAACATCAAAAGAGTTTCTTACACCACAGCAGATTGGACTGGCTGAGTAGCTGATACCAGTTTCTGGAACCTAGGTGGCTTCAATGCCACCAATGCAACTTTATTTCATTGTGAACATTTTTTTATATACAAGTACATTCCATTTTTAAGTGCTTAGTTAAAATATTCCTGGCTGATACCTGTCTAAACAATCTTTAAAAGCCTGTAACAACGTAGACAAGTATTACACAACCTTTTTAGGCAATCTGTCTTGGTATTTCACTATTCTTAGAAAGTCTTTCCAAATGTCTAGCCTAAGTCTCTTTTGCTGTATTGTAAGGCAATTATTTTTTACACAATAATGTTGTTCCACTGCTAATATATTCCCTTTTCCCTTTCACTGTGCAATAGCTTTTTTAGTATTTTAACTCTGTTATCATATCCCGGATCAATCTTCCCTTCTCTATCAACCAGAATATTCACATCTTTCCTCATCCACTACATTTTCTAGCCTCCACCTATGCTCACTGATCTTCTCTTTAAGACACCTGTATATACACCTGTCTGAAAATACAGTCCCCTAACTGGAGACAGTGCTCTAGCTAAAGTGGTGCTAATGAGCAGATGAGCAGAGGAATTTCTTCAGATGTCCTTCAAAAGACATTAAGTAATATACAGTCAGGTGGGATTCAGTTTGTCTTTTTTACCAGATGTGGTGATGTTGCTGCTTCATGTCCAGCTACGATCCGCTACAACCTTGGGATCCTTCTCTGCAGAACCACAAGGCAACCAGTTGTTTCATATCTTGCATTTACGTAGCAGACATTCCTGGATAAATATAGAGCTCTTTGCTTATTCTTACTAAATCACATCCTGTTTTTCTCATATCTCCTCTCCAACTCGTCAGAGTCCTGGCTAAATACTGGTCTTGTCCTCTATTGCATTGTTCCAGATTGGTATTACCTGCAAATGTAATAAGGATGTTCTTTCTTCCATAGTTCATGTCATCAATGAAAATGTCAACTAATGCCAGAAATATTGCATAGTACTGGGCACAGAGCAAAAATTCCTTCTTTGTTTGAGTGGATTGACAGTCAGCTTCCGCCTTCTGTCTGGGATAAATCACCAGGATAAAATAAGCTAAATATTGCCTATATTGACTATGCTCTTAGCAGTACACCATACAAAATCTCCTGGGCAGGGTTTTTGTTTTCCACTTGCCAAGCACTGGCACTATATCTCAGCACCTAGGCCCCTGAATTAAAACTTCTACCTTTCTTAAATCCGTTATCAAGATTTGCATACCGCGCCAGCTGGACACCTTTTCCATTCCTGAGATCTGAATGCCTGTGTGGCTGGTTTGGATATCTAGACTAGACGCTGCGAATTATCTGCCTGTGCTTCAAGGAAATATTTTCACTGCTTCCTTTTCTACCTAGGCATACCTCGACATGTCTAAACCTTCCAGTAAACAGTTGTGGATTTTTATATATTAGCTTTTCTACAGCTATGATAATTTTGCTCTACAAGTTCACACGCTTCTTCGAATTGTGGCTCAACAGATCAAACTACCTTTATAAACTAATCAAGGCAGACAAAGCTGATTTGCATTTGGTCTGCTTTTCTTCTCTAGAATAAAATACCGTCTATTCAGACATTACAACCCACTATATATTTACAAAAGTTTTTTGTATTTTCTATTTAAAGAATCCAGGGCCAAAGGAATTCCAGAAGGATTTTCAGGAAAGGGTGAATTCCAGTTTTCTAAGAATAGATTTCAGAAAGCTCAGGTAAAAATATTTGACATAGACCAGATATATATTCTGCTTTCTCTACTGCATAGATTTCCATTCTTTATATTTTTCTCTAGTATTTTGAAGTGAATGTATGTGTATGTATAACTATATAACCAAAGGCTTCTGTCTTTTGTTCAAATAATGCCCACCAAGTTTATTGACACTGTGGGTCTTGTGTGTGCTTCTCTCTGGTGTCTAGATCAATATAAGCTTTCCCCCTTGAATAAGCTGAAATTTCATAACATTCTTTTTCATTTACATATTTAACAACATCTAACAACATTTCCTACTCATCCTAGTCCTTCCTCACCACTTCTCCCACTCTGTCAATGAGTTCTGTTTAGGTCACAGTTTGACCTAAACAGTAAATACCTGTTCTCCCAATACTGCAATAAATTTCTTATTTCTCATTTGCTATTCCCAACCTTCTTAGCTGATAGCAGCAGAGACAATTCCAGTGTTGTGAGATGCTGACACTCATGAGAGGATTTATGCAGCTCTGAAAAACACATGCGGATGCAAAAAATAAAATAAAGGATGATGGTTGGTGAAAATCTCAAAATGGGCCAGCAGCGTTTGCTCACAGCCCAGAAAGACAACCAAATCCTGGGCTCCATTAAAAGGAATGTGGCCAGCATGATGGAGGAGGTGATTCTGCCCCTTTACTCTGATCTGGTGAGACCCCACCTGAAGTGCTGAGTCCGGTTCTGGTACAGTTCTGGTACCCCAAACATAAGAAGGACATGAAACTGTTGGAGAAAGTCCGGAGGAGAGACATGAAATTGGTTAAGAGTGTGGGAGCACTTCCCTGCAAAGACAGGCTGGGAAAGTTGGGGCTCTATCTGAAGGGGGCTATCAGGAAGCCCAAGAGGGACTCTTTGTCAGGAACTGGAGTGATAGGACAAGGAGTAATAGGTACACATTGAAAGAGGGGAAATTTAGGTTAGATATTACAAAGAAGTCCTTTACTGTGAAGGTGGTGAGGCACTGGAACAGGTTGCCCGGGGAGGTTCTGGATGCCCCAACCCTGAACGTGTTCAAGGTCAGTGGACAAGGCCTTGAGCAACCTGGCACAGTGGGAGGTGTCCCTGCACATGGAAGGGGAGGTTGGGACTAGATGATCTTTAAGGTCCTTTCCAATCCTTAACATTTAATGATTCTATGATTCTCTATCAAACTACCAGAGGATAATCCCAAATGGTAATCAGCAGTTCAGACTACAGTAACAGCCTGCTTCATGATGAAACAGGATATTAAAATTTTCACCTGAAATTTTATGGCCCAGAAGACCAAATGTCCAAGATGTTCATCCTATTGAAAGAAGGGCTTTACCAGCATCTGATGAACAAATAGTATAAATGACTTGCTATTCAGAATCTGGCTGTGGACCAAATCATGATAAGAATATTGAAGAGACGTGATATTCAGCAGAACATAAAAGTGTAACCAGAGTTTTTCACAGCAGATGGGTTTGGTGCTGAAAGATTCAGAAAAGAAAAGAAGTTTTAAAACAACTAATGGCTCCTTCCACTCCTCACAACTTAACATGACGAGGGATTCATAATGAGATGACCCACACAGGAGTGCAAAGAAACTTGGAGCTGGCTGCAGATTTATTGGCCTCAAGCAGCATAAGCAAAGGAGAGGAAATGTCAGACAAGTGAGAATTGTTTCAGAAGAAATTCTAAAAGTGAGATGGCTGCCAAGCAATTTCCACAACAGAGAGCAAAAGTGGAATTACTGGAGGGGGTTCATACAGGTGAGATAATCCCACAGGTGATAGCCAGCACACAAAAAGGAAAATTCTTCATTCATCTTTACAGACTTAGATGGAGAATTCTGAAATTCAAACAGTATGCTTTACATTTACAGGAATAAAAAGGATAGCACATTCTGAAATGATACCTCTGTGACTTTTCGTGCAAATTCACTGGTTCGTAGCACAAGGTCCAAGACAGATGTGATAGACATACATGCTGGATACCAGAAAAAGAGGGCTGATTTACATAAAGCACTTGGGAAACTCTGCGCCTAAAATGGAGAGCACGGTTTGAATTTAAATTCAAGTGAGTATTAGCTGCCAGACAGGACTGACAGACCCTCTATTTCAGACTGAGAAATTCTCCAGTGTCTGAAACACAAGAATCAGGAGTTGCCAGTCTTAAGCCCCTCTCACAGAATCATAGAATCATTAAGACTGGAAAAGACCTCCAAGATCATCGAGTCCAGCCTTTGACCGAACATCATCATGCCTAATAAAACATAGCCCTAAGTGCCATGTCCAGCTGTTTCTTGAACACCTCCAGGGATGATGATTCCAGAACTTCCTTGGGCAGCCCATTCCAATGCTTAACCCCACTTTTCGTGCAGAAATTCTTCCTTATGTCAAATCTGAACCTCCCCTGTCACAGCTTGAAGCCATGTCCTCTTATCCTGACACTACTTGCCTGGGAGAAGAGGCCAACACCCACCTGGCAACAGCCTCCTTCCAGACAGTTGTAGAGAGTGATAAGGTTTCTCCTGAGCCTCCTTTTCTCCAGGCTGAACAACCCTAGGTCCCTCAGACACTCTCCATAAGACTTGTGCTCCAGACCCTTCACCAGCTCCATTGCCCTCCTCTGGACTCATTCCAGCCCCTCACTGTCCTTCTTGTACAGAAGGACCCAGTACCGAACACACGATTAAAGGTTCAGCCTCACCAGTGCCAAGTACAGAGGGACAGTCACTGCCCTGGTCCTGCTGGCCACACTGTTGCTGATACAGGCCAGGTGCCATTGGCCTTCTTGGCCACCTGGGCACACCCTGGCTCATGTTCAGCCACTGTCAACCAGCACCCCCAGGTCCTTTTCTCTGTGTTACTTTCCAGCCATTCTGTNGGCCCATCGATCCAGCCTGTCCAGATCCCTCTGCAGAGCCTTCCTGCCCTCCAGCACATCAACACTCCCTCTCAACTTGGTGTCACATGTGAACCTACTGAGGGTGCACTTGATCCCCTCACCCAGATCATCAGTAAAGACATTAAAAAGAACAGCCCCAATACTGGGCCCTGGGGCACCCCATTAGTGACCAGCCATCAGCTGGATGTGACTCCATTCACCTCCACTCTCTGACAGGTTCTTACTCAGCAAAGAGTGCATCTGTTCAAGCTGTGGGCTTCCAGCTTCTCCAGGAGAATTCCATGGTATCAAAGGCTTCACTAAAGTCCAGGTAGACCATATACACAGTCTTTCCCTCCTCCATCACCTGCCAGGTGACCTGGTCATACAAAGAGATCAGGTTGATCAAGCAGGACCTGCTTTCCCTAAACCTGGGCTGGCTGGGCCTGACCTCCTGGTTGTTCCCTGCAGGAAGAGATACTTAAAAGAATTATATTGCATTTATTTCTAAGAAAAGGCACCATTCATCAGAATATTCTGTAGAATAGCTAGAGGAGACTCTCCATCTCCCTTATAGAAACTGTGTAGCTCTGCAGAAATAAATAAGAAGCAGAGATACAAAGTGGAAATAGAAGAGTACTCAGTGATGAGAATACTCTCTGGGAATTCTTAAGTTTTTATGGCGTGATCTTTGCATCAAAGTCAGTAAATAAAAGTCAGTAAATAAAAAGACCAGAAGAGTATCACTTTGCAAAGTTTTACTGTACTTAAGGCACATAGTAAACTCTTATGCTTTAGTATACAGAAGAGTAGAAACATTAATTAACACAAATACTGGCACAGCTGCTCCTCTTTCTTATATCTTGTGACTTGCCAACATCCAGAAAATTCAAAGGGAAACTCTAGGTTGGTTTCTTGCAGATTTTTTGCCCTGGGATAAATGACATTTAGCTGCTTGCAGAAAGTATCTGTGCCAAGCAGAACAGTGTTGCAAAATAGCAGGAAGTTAACAGAAAGACAATTAAGCTATTGTGATTTTATGGAAGGTTTCTGTATAGATAAAATATGGCCTACCTATAGGCGTTTTTGTAAAATGCATGTTGCATTTTAGCTCTTTGTTTATAGTACTATTACTGATTTCAATTAATGCTGGCAATATGAAGACAATTTATTCAGGCTTATATAGAGTTTTATGCTGGCTTCCAACTTCTTTTCTTTTTCTTCTTAAAAAAGAATTTACCTTGAAGTACATTCCCTAAAACTGTCCTTTAGAGAGCTACACAAGCAAAAAGACATACTGAATTTTCTAAGACTATTGCAACAGATACCTTTAAACAAGGTATTTTTCTTAGTGAGTTCCTGCATACTGGTGGTTTTTTGACTTTGGTTAGTATCTTTTCCGGGCTTAAATACACTTTGACTAACTGTATTGCAGTAAGAGATTGATAAGTAAAAAATTCAGCAAGGTTGACTTTGCATACCTCACAAGCTGGATTTACTATTCAAAAAATATTTTACCTATTCCAGGTCGGTTGCACTACACAGGTGTTAGTTTAGAAAGTAAAGTCCAAAACCAGCAAAGAAACAAACAAACAAAAAACCAAAGCAACAAAAAACCAAACCCAGCCCCCCTAAACTTTAAAAAGCAAAACCACAGGAAATCAGGGGGTTTATGTTATACTAGTGTATTTCCATCCACTACTTTTACATGAGTTCAAGTTTACCCAGGTGCACTAAATTTCACTAACAAAGTTTGATTTTCTTCATGTTGTTAATGATACTCAGAACAACATCACTAATGAGAAAATCAACAGAAATCAGTCCGTGATCTAACTGCTCAAGAACTCCACTGTGATTTCTGTCCAGCCTAATTTTTCCTCTGACAACACAACTCCTTGAGAGTTCTGAAGATATTTCTTTTCAAACTCTGGCTCAATGGCCATATTAATTTGAGGAATTGTATTATATATGTTAATGAAGTCCAGAGAATTTATATTAATAGCTCGAACGGAGCATCTGGAATGTTTGTTATCATGTCAAAGACGTTTTTGGAGTAGTTCCACATAAATCCATGTGGCTTTAAAGCCCATTTCCCTGTGGCCTTCATCCTTTCTTTTAAAATATATTCTACTACACAAAATGCAGTTTCCTCTTAAATATAGATATTTGAATTAATTTCTTTCCTAAAAAGTTTGCTAAAGTGTCTATTAAGCTCAGATGCAGATATTTCTTATATTTTACAAGATATTGAGAATCTGCTGATAGCATTCATACTGCTCATGAGTAAATTCTTACTGTAAAGACAAAGATTGTAGGGAATAAAAGCAGTTTCATTTAAGTCCTGCAAAAGGTAATAGGAACCACTGTAGTTGTGGAAGATTTCATTAGGTTTGAAACAATAAATTTGAGATCATGTGAGCTTAAGAAAAGCTCTCAACCAAAGCTCATAAGACATGTAATAAAATCACAAGAGTTGGCAACAGTCTTGGTCTGTCTCATAAACTCTAGATAAATATGAACAGATGTCAATAGTGTAATTAATTTTTTTGAAGTTAATTTCCCAATGAATAACTCTGAGAATCAGAATTAGACACATACCCCTTAAAATCTAATCGATTTTTAAAACAACTCAAAAATACTTTAAAGGATTTCCCCTCTGAGGTTTTTCTAATTATACTTTCATGTTCAGAAATACTGCATTTTTTTAATATAGTCACCTTATGACTATATGAAATATTCACTTTATCAATAATAAAGGAGAATAGCTCTCCTAAGTAGCAAACTGTGAAGCTGAATGTAAACAGACTCCCGTCTAATATACAGTGGAAAATTCCCTAAAAATAAGGGAAATAAAATTCTGCTTTAATCACAGCAATTTTAAGTGTAACTTAGAGATGTGGTTAAAAATCCAGAACTTTTTAAGAAAGGGAAGCTAAAGATATAATAAAGAATTAAAATAGAAGAAAACAAGAAGAAATCAGGAACACACTACTAAAGCTACTGGAGCCATTTTCTGAAGCTTGTTGTGCTGTTGAGGTTTTCTTCAGTGGGATCTGGAGGGCATTTGTTTTTCGGAACATGCAATAATCCAAAGACAAACTACTGTAGCATTGTGTAATGTCAAAAGTTGGGAATACTCTTTGATTTAACTGTCCCAGCAGTTCAATCATCCTAAGTAAAATGTCATTACATCAAAAAATGCTTTTACTTTTTTTCATATGCTTACCTCTATCATATGTTTTTAACAGTTTTTTTCCATCATGGTGCTTCTACAAAAACAAGGAGCTACACAACTAGAAACAACCATCATTTCAAATTTAATGAAAATATGAATTTAAAAATATGTGGCTGAATTTCAGCTTCTTATGGGGCTAAAAGGCTCATCTTGGGTAAATAAAGAAAATCAAAGAAGGGTGGAAAAATTATTAAGATTTAATTTCCTCCAATATTTGTCTGATAGATCAGACCAGCATGGGATCTGTCCTCAGTTAGGCTGGATTTTATCAGAAAAATGACTACCAAATAAAAAAAAAAAAAAAAAAAAGTCCCCATCCACTGGGGCACCTCTGAAACCTAAAAGAAACATTCAGAGTAACTACATAAAATAACTTTTAACTGGCAAAGTTTCACTCAGCATTATTTGAAACAAAAGACATTTAGGAAAGGCTGTGTGTTCAGAAGAGCATTTATATACTTGAGATATCCTGAATACCTATAGTTTCTAGCCTTATCTAGTTATCATGTACTATCATCTTTTGCAATGATTTAAACTCCCTCCCCAATATGAACTTGCAGAATAGAAAATCACTAATGCAATCGTGTCTCTTGTGCTGTCTCATATGTGAGATGTGTTTACAACATATTTATCTGAGATCAGCTGAAAAACCCACAAAACTTTTCCACCTTTCAGGCAGCATGGAGACCTGATCTTACAAGACTTATATTTTGTATCTGGAATTTATTTTGTCTGAACTACTAAACTACAGATTGTACTGGAAAACATTCACTTTCCATACCTCTTTTTGATGCTGGAGCCATGGACAGTCAAAACCACAGTGGCAATGGGGGCTTGACTTAATATTGTAATGACTCAGGAGCTTTGCTGGAAAGGCAGAGAACTGTGGTTCCAGTCATTGTTCTCTTCAGCGTTTCTGGGTTTTATCCAGAGATGATCTGAAGTGCACAAACAGTTCTGGGCACATGGCCCAGGAGCAGAGCTTTTCCAAAAGCAGAATTCTCTAAGCACTATGAGACACAGTCAGTCTGTTCCCCTTAAGTACTCCTGTCTGTAGCATAGCCCAGCATCACCCAGAGTGGTGATTACTAGCTATGCAAAATGTTGGGTGATCAATGCATTTCCTGGCCTGGAAGACAGGTCTCATGCTTTCTGGAAAAGTACTTTGTCAGACCAGTATCTAAAAATTCTTAATTAGATACTGGAATCTGCCCATCTAAATTCTGTGAGTAGTTTCACCTATGAAGTATAGTTTGCTAGGCTGTCGAAGTTCATACAAAAAGTGAGTTTTGGGTACACCTATTTCGAGATTGGGGGGGGTTGCTGACATCACCCACTAAAATACAAGAGGCTGATTTCTTCGTATATAGGAATTATGCCCCTCATTCACGGCAGGCAGCAGAAGAAAATATACCACACCTAGGGACAGGACTTGTTTCAGGAATTTCTGCATATTGCTATAACCACCCAGTTATAAGTTTCATGTCTTAACAATATCACCTTGCAAAACCACATGTGCCATTTTCACCAGCTTTCCGTCAAAAAGAAAAGGTTTCTTCAGAGACATAACAATAAAATCATACTCAATATAGCAGAATAACCACTGGAAAAATGAAAATTAATGTTTTTGGAATAAATGTCAGCTATAAAAGGTGTTATATAGCTACGTTTTACCATACTTCAAGTGCAAATTCATGTGTCATGGTGAATAAAGTAACTGCACAGGTTCATCTCTCCTATGAACTATGTCATCATTCATTACTGTACATCTCTTAGACAAAAAATGGTTAAATAGCCATGTTACTTGATAATGTCAGCCAGACTTTTCTTTTAACCAGACTTTTCAACCATCTCTCCCATATTCCATTTTCCACTTGCACACAGCAAGTCTCTGACCCTAGGAGAATCCTTTGTGCCTGTGGTTATGTGGGTGCCACACCTAAGTGAAAGAAACATATAAAAAATTTCCTGGATCCATAACAACAATTCTCTTTTGAGAATGCCTGGAAATGGTAATTAAGAATAGGCCAGAAAAGAATTTTTCATCGTAACAAGTTTGAATTTCGCTGTTTCAAATAAAAAAGCCTGCTGGAGACCACAAGCACATCCTTCCAGTAACACTAAAAGAAAGAACGATTAAATGCTCCTTGTTGAGAAAAAAATAAAAGGATATAATGAAAGCCATGGCCCAAACTAAACTGAAGGAAAACACAGGGGCCAGGAATTAATTAGTGAAGCTATTTGTATTCATTTGTCAGAAGGAGCTGACAAGCAGCCAGTGGACAGGAAGAAACCGAGGAGGCTTCAAAACAATCAATGATTGTGTGAACTTGAAAGAAAATAAGACAAAACAGGACAAGGAGTTTCCTTGGTAAAGCACTGGATAGAAAGTCAAGCTGAGAAAGCAAAGCAAAGAATTCTCCTAGGTGTCTTAGTCTTACTGTGTTCTAGACAACAGAATCTTGCATATGGATTTGGCAAAGTATCAGTTGAAAGAAACAAATAATTGTAATGTAAATTTATGCCACATATTGCTCAGTTTGATGGGCCAAGTAAATGACACTGTAATGTAGTTATTCTGGAGATTTATATTGCATTCCTTCTCCTGATTCCTTAACGTAATGTGATTGTCCAGTCTCCAAGTAATTTTCTGACTAGAGTGCAACTCGTGCATATGTCCTTCTGTTGTTGTTCCACAGCTGAAGAAAAAAGCGGAGCCACAACAACCTTCTCATCTCCTCTGCTTCAGCTGGATAGCCCTTTAAAGATTGTTGTGTCTTTAATTTACCATATTATATCTATAAAATAGCTTGTCCAAAATGCGTATTGACGAAATTGACACACTGTGAATTATACAGCAAATGTTACAGAGGAGGATTTGGAAGAGAGGATGAGAGTGACTGTGGCAAGAACAGAACTCTCTGGATTCCAGTCATCACCACCATTTGCAGACTTATTACTTGACTCTTTGGTACTGTACTTATTTCCATACTTGATTGTGTGATTCTTTCTGTAATAAAACTAAATAATAGATGTTGCAGGAGCATAAAACACTGCCCTTGCATATGCTATTGTAAAAAGCAGAATAAAAAGCAGAATTATACAAAAAAATAAAAGTTAATTTTGGGAAAGGTGTAAGTTTGTTGTAAAATTTGACTCCAGTGTTGGTTTAGCTGAGTTGTGGCTCATCATACCATTTCTATTTCTTAGTGTTACTGTCACAGTTATTAAATTGAGGAATTTAGGTTGGGGGCCTGTACAAGTAGGAATACCATAGTGCAATACAGTGATGGAAGATAGGAAAGCCTGTGGAAGAAAATAAACATTTCAGCTGGTATTTAGGCTGGTAGTAATGTGCCCATGATATGATGATCACATTTACTGCTTCACTGGCAATTAGTAATTCCTCATCAAAGACAAGTCCACACCACAAAAATGTGATTGTTTGCATCTCATCTGAGATGATAGACAGTTGGTTTTATTAAGCTGCTTGTGCTTTTCATCCAACAACAAATTAAAACAGAATTTGGTTTCAATAATTATAGGTACCGGCAGATCACTCATCTTGGTATGCTACAAAAATTATCCTTTGAAGGCAAAGTAATTAAATTCCCTGCTCAGCAAGCATCCAGGCAATATTTTCTACCAACTTGTTCTTACTTGTGGTCAGGAAGAAACTCATCAAATTTAAATTTGAAGATTCATGTGCTGATTACACTTTCAGCCAAAGCAGTGGACTTAAGAATCCTCTTTCTTTATACAGAAGCAACTTTTGTCCATTCAAACTAAAGTACTTGCAATCAAATCTCAATTGATACAAATTCTTTTTGTACCATGAACTTCCCCTAAGCTTTGGCCACAAGTCAGAGTTTTGTAGTTGAGCTGAGTTTGCTGCTGAAGTCAGTTTATTCCATTATTTAATTAGATAAAGGTCATTAGTATTATCTGTGAACAGCTCAACATAAATTTTATGCTTTTTCTTTTTTTTTTCTTTCTTTCTTCTCTGCCTATCTGCTGAAATTCTAAATCATGGTACCAGCCGAAATTGAAAAACACCTTCCCTGCATTACCACTCTTATTCTTCAGACACTCATATGTAACTAAGTCATTACCTCTAAGACAAATATGATAAATCAGGCTCCATGTACTGAAAGTAAGAATCCAGTTTAATTTGTTCTTTTCTTTATTGTCTATGGTTCAATTTCCCTTGAGGTAAAGGCAAAGACATGTATGTTGTTGAAAAGTTGAACATCTCTTGCTGGAACCTTCATCCTCAATGACAGACTATTCAAACAGGATTCAGCTGTGCCATATTAGCATTAAATGCCAGTTTAGACCTCCAGAAGCGTCATATCTAGCAACCAGCTCCACTGTAGACTGGCACAAGCCTCCCCTACATACCTCTGTTGCCAATTCTAGCTCCATCTTCTGTACAGCAGCACTGGTGGCAAGAAAGTTGGTTACAACATACAGAGCTATAACAGGGCATCCAGTCTGCCTAACCTGAGAATCTAACTTATGTTTTAATCTAGACAGTAAATACCTATGTTTCCTGTTCAGGCAGTAGAGGTAGATGGATAGATCTCTTGAGGAAGGGCACTACTGCTGTATATGTCAGAATAAGCACCTGAGTTACAGGGGTTGCACTCTAACCTAAGTCTATAAAATATGACTGTTGTTTAGCTTCAGGAAACTGGGAAGCAGAGGGAGGCAGCAATATGTTTTGGAAAAAAAATGTCAGAAATTTAAAACATTTATATGAAAACCAGAAGTTGCTGGCTTTCTCTCACTTGGAGGAATTTGTCCTCCAGTAGTGACCTCAGACTGTTAAAGATGTTATAAAGGATAGAATGCATCAAAGGTGAGCTTCTGCTATAGGCATTTGAGGGATAAATTCCCAAAAAAATTCACAAAGTGTGAGGGAGAACAGAATGTCCAATATTTATTTCATTCTCATTCTGGCTGCATGAGTATCAAATGAAGTATTTAAACAACACAGAGAAGTATAATGTCTTTATGTGTATATATATAACACAGAATTTTACTTCCATTTTATGGTTGCATGTGACCTTTAATTTTGGCCATTTATTCAACCATTCAACTATGGCACTGAGTGACATGATAGCACATCACAAAATTCCTACACCCTAATTTTATAACCCTGTAGCAATGCCTTTTAATCTGTTCTGTTTTCACAAACTGAGAGAGTAAGCACCCAAGGAAAAATAGCCTCGTCTGATTAAGGTGTATTATTTCCACTAGCAAGTACTCAAAAATCAGTCCTTAATTGAAAAAGCAGTCGCGGAAATTTTTAAATAACCTTAAAAAAAATCCATAGTATGTGAAATTTGAATGTACTAGAACCTAAATACATGGCTCTGAACCCAGACATCCAGATTTAGAAAAGTACTTGTTTCTCTTTGTTGGCCAAAACTCTAATGTCTCTTTAGTGCAAACAATTTTTAAAATGTATTCTGCATTTTTAAGTGGAAAAGGGTAATACTTCTTCCCCCTGTTCCCAAGCTACCCCATATCCAATGAACAGTTCATTTTTCCTAAAATGTTGCTTAAAATTTTAAAAAGTACAAATCCTAATTTTATAGTGAAAAAACCAAGCCTTGTATGTCAAAATAGTCTTCCCACTAACATTTCTAAGATCTTTGCTACTGACTAGATGGTCATGATTTTTTTGCAATAGGATACATTTTTTGCTAGAAAAGCTCAGTGATCAAAAAGTATTACATTGCCCCATACATACTGACTCTTTGTCAAAAGCTTGATATTTGTTTCAAGCTTACGACTTAGAAAACATCTTCATTCAGAGATACTTATGCATTTTACAAAGCCAGTATGGCATTATATCACACTGTGCCTCAAATTTTTATCTGATAAGACCCATAGGTGCCACCACTATCATTTAAGCAGTGGGCAGTTGAGACAAACAAAATTTCAGTGTGGTTTATCTGGGGTACCACAAACAGCCCTTGGACACAGCACAGCTCTGAATCATGCTCCAACAATGATATCTCAGGGATATTATTGTTCTCTCCTCTGCCTGAACAAATGCAAATGACGTTGTCATTTTCAACTGGTAGAAATTTACCTATAAAGATATATTTTTGGACTTATTTTGTGAGGATATTCTTTGCTGATTGGACTATTTCTCAGTGATCAGAGAGTCTCTTTACAGAGACCAGATCTGTTCTTCACTTGCTGTTCCCAGCAATTTTTGAAGAAGTTTGCTGAACTCATACATACTAATAAATTTTCAAAGATAAAATACGACTATAAGAAATAAATAAGTCAAAAAAAAAGAAAGACAGATTTTAAAAAAATCCAGAAATGCTGAGTTTATGCAGAGCTGGGTTATACTAAAAATCCATTGTTCCCAGGGGTTGAGATTTTGTTCCATAAACAATTGCAATTGCATTCTTGATTTCTTATATCCTTGAAAGGGTGCTGGAAAGAAAGTTATTAAATATAGTAGCTTTTCTGATAAAAAAATGTCTAAACAGATGTTATAAGCTATAGAGCTGACAGGGAGAATATCTAAGAGACAGTAGAATTCACTTTAAACTGATTACCTGCTGCCACACAACCAATTTTGTGGACTCAACAGATTAAGTCAAATGAATAGGATTTTTTATAGCTTTTTATTAAAGATATGTCAATTTCCTTATTTTTTTTAAATTATTGAATATAGATTTCATTTGCACTTGGAAAAACCGCTCTTACATGATCAAAATTCACTTTTGACAAAATACTTTATGACAATCAGAAAAAATATGGTGCTATCTTGTTCTTTCCTCAAAAGATGCTTTATTTTTGTGGTTGCAATTATTCCACTCCTTATTTAGCTTAATTTCCAATGATAGACTCTTGACAGTGCTGTTTTTTGTTGTAGGACTCCATTTTTGTGGTGGGTGTAATTGGTGCAGACACTTGGCATCCTTTCTGATCAGTGTGGTTAGAGAAGCAGCACTAAGAATACTGCACACATCCAGAAAAGTTAAAAATAATTAGTTAATTTTGCAGATAATAAACAAACCAAATTGGGAAAAGGGAAAAAAGACCCCAAACCACCAACCCCAAGTTACAGAACAAACTGAAGTAGATGTCTTGTTTGATAATAAGTCCTCTTCATCTACTGGAACCACAGAATTCTCAGTGACTGCACCAGTGACCGTATCAGAAGACTGCTATGGGTGCTCCAAAACTGCCGTCATTACCCAATTAATCCATCTCCTTTGCTCCATCTGAGCTGCAGAAATCCCTCTAGGGCATGTGGGACCCTGCATGTCCAGGTGTGTGAAGCCAGGCAGGCTTTATGAGGTGTGCACCTGATACCTGCAAGGCAGTCATGGGTCAGAAGAGAAGAGATTTATTGATATGAGACATCCCAAGACATCTTACTCTGGCACAGACATTGCCGAAGGTTGTAAGAGCCCTTCCGTATCTAAATGCTGTCTATACATTTCCTGGGATTTTTAAATGCATTTTGGCATGACCCTCAACTGGGCAAATCTGAGTTCTTCAATCTGAAGACAGACAAGTGTAGAAGGCATCAAAAGAGTGAAGTCTATAAATTATTCCCTGCCTGATTCCCGACGGAGTGTAAGAAATGAGAGCTGAAATGCAGTGTCGAGACAGGAAACTGTCAGTCTTGGAAAAGGTCAAACTGGTAGCCTAAGAGAAAGAGATCCAGGAAATTCCTAACAGAGGAACAATTCAATCTTAATTTTCATATATGTGAGAATCTTCAAAAGTGGGGTAACTACTGCTCTGAGTAGACTGGCTTCTGCATGGAGCCAAAATACACTAAACATTAGTAAGAATGAAACCATGACATTTTTGATTTGCTGGTGAAAAGGTAAAGATGGGTCACTAGAGATGTAGTTGACATTGCTTTTGAGTGCAACTAATGATTTGCAGCTGGAAGCCTTACCATTAATATTTACTACTCTCTGCCAGGAAAATAAAACACCATTTATTCCTAAATATACATTTTCAGTGCAAATGGCACAGAGCTTCCACCTTGGAGTTTCCCCAGCCACTCTCTGCACATCATGTCCCCACCTTTTTTTTACCTGCCTGTCTGTGCCTGCCTCCATTGAAAAGCAAGGCAGGATCCTGGAAGGGGGACGGGGTGTGGTGACTTATGTGCCCCAGCCTGGCAGATCTGGGAATTGTTTGTGTAGTTTCCCATGCCAGCAATCCTCAGCTGTGGGCAGATACAGTCATGGATTTTAGGGGGCCAGTCCCCTCCACGGCATCTCAGTCACTCTGTTTCATTGACCTTCCCTGGTTTGTTTGGCACTGCATATCTGCAGAAAATTTGGCCAAGGTTTCTGGATGGCTCACTATGACCTGGTGTTGCCTATTCATAATCTTCTTATCTTCTAAATGCCTGTGCCCAGAATTAAAAGCAATGATGACTACTATGTAGTTCTTTGGGGTTTTTCCAGCATTTCCCTTCTTGAAGAAATGCATCACAAGATCTTTTCTGCAGTCCTGTGTAACTTCAGCCTCTTTTCACAATTTATCAGAGAAAATAATTAATACCTCCACAGCCATGGGTCTCACCTGGTGAAGGAATGCAAATATGGAAACTCCTAAGGTGATAAGAAACATTCAGCATAGATTTATCATAAAAAATGTCATTATAAATAACTCCTCAGAGTAAGCACACCATCTGTTTTCTGTGCCTCGCCAACTTTCATAGCTCTGATGGGAGAGACTGCCAAGACAAATCTTGGCAGGTCTCACTGATACCTGGTAGAGTGCTAGCCAAAAAATTGAGTTTGTCAGCTCAAGCAAATTTCTTTCTTTGACAGCATAAGTGGCTTATAGGCAGGAAGTGGTACATACGATACATCTGGCTTTAATAGGCTTGTGATAGTGCCTCACATGACATCCTCATACACAAACAATGGAAATACACTCTAGAATGTTTGTTCATGGACAACACTTAGGGTCATGACTGTCACTAGACTACATGTTCAAGCAAACAATGTAGTTGTTTATGCAAGTATTTGGGCTGCACAAAATTATTGGTCTGTAAGTAGTCTCTCACAACCAGAATAACTTTGCACATCACTAGACAAAACAAAGTCAGTATAGATTAGTTGAATACGTAGTTGAAAACCCACTTTGAAAGAGTAGTTACCAAGGGCTATCAAACCAAAAACAATAAGCAAGAGTGGTTCAAAACAGGTTTTACGTATCTAAGTAAAATATTATCATTATACAAAATATTATCATTTATTACATATACATAATTAAAATTTAGCGTGTTATTCGTTATATTGTGTATCATATTATGTATTGTTATAAATAATATTCAGTATTTACATGAGTGACTTGAATAACAAGACAATTCATTTATGAGCAATGCAGTTGCAAATGAAGTACATAAGGATCATTAACAAGTGCCATACATAACCCAGATGAGGTAATTAAATGTCTCTAGGCTTTCAATCTTTGCATTCAAAATTTTCATCCAATTACTTATTGCATGCATTGTATTAATCTTCCAAAAAGTTGCAAACACTACACTAGTTTGAATCAGCAGCCCCTTAGCCAAATTTATTTCTATGATAAGGAAAGGCAATTAAAAAAAAAAAAAAAGAAAGAAAAAATAGAGGAGGGATTTCTTGCCTTAACATTTCCTCTCATTGTTTTCTTTTGAGAAGAGGAAAATGGCATGTTGACAAACAGCCACTGTGCAGAATGTCTCTAAATGGTAGTGTGCATATTTATTCCTTATCCATGTGTATATTTCATTAAAAGACCTTAGTGCTTTTGACTTTCTCAATGTAGGAAATAAGTACTCAAGGAGACAGATAGAGATTAGCTTTAATTATTAAAAAAATCTATTTTATTTTCCTAGACATTATCAGTCTTTTCCATGGAATTCACAATTCAGTTAAGGCATTGTTCACCTGGCGGATGTTTACAAATCTCATTTCCTCAGGTCTCTTCTTTCAGTAGTCTTTGGATATCTGCCACAAATGCACTTCTATGGGAGCATGATTTGGCACTGTTTTCTCATCTTCGTATCAATTCTCTTCAAGCACAGGTGCTTCCCCAAGTCCTGTTCATGCCATCATTCCGCTTGTGAGCCATCAGCAAACAATGAGGCAATTCAGAAAGAGAGCAGGATTTGGACACCTGACTGTGTTAAACATTTCCACTTACTTAGCAAGCAAGTCACAACAATTCATTGATGAACATACAGCTTGGGTTTTATTCAGTGATAAATGATGGCTACATTACTGGTATTCTTGCATTTCTTATACCACTAACATCAGAAGGTGAACACGACACTGAGCAAATGAATAAGACAGTGGCAGAAATTATGCCCAGGTTTTGAGAGATTTGTAGAATAAATACTCCATTTGCCTATCCTGTGGTGTCCTTTCAATTGTTCCAGAAAAATTTTTGCTCAAAAACACAGTTTATCAGGAAAAACTTATCAGAAAAGGATAATGTTCATCACGTATCTACCAGAGAAATCAATTTACTGGAAAACATAAAGAATACATAATGTGCTACATTTTTGTACTTTCTGCTTTCAATCATACATTTCCCCACTATATTATTTGACAGTCTGTTTGTATTACAAGACAAGGCCATAAATTATCCCAAATATCTCATAAAAATGGGTTATTTTCTGAAAATAAAACACCCTCCACATATCAAATCCAATTTAAGTAAATTTGTTAATGATAAGGAACAAATACGAGTATGTTTCGTATGAGCACAGGCATCCCTCTTTGAAAAGTATATCCAGGAACATAAATTGTAAAGCTCCCCTATTTATGGATATAGCTTTATAAACATTTGAAATGGTTGGCATGCCAGGAAAAGGTCAAAAGTTACAAGGCTAAGCACAAAAACTAACAAGAGAGCTACAGAGTTCATTAAAAGTCGATCCTCTCCTTGTACATGGGATCAGATATTTGCTTTCTTTTTGTTTTATTGAAAGAGAAAATGCATTTCTTATAACCATAACAATTATTTTTAACATGATTTAAAGTACCAAGATCTTCCACATATGAGTTGATGCTAAATAAAGATGAGGCACAAAATAAAGCTGTTTCTGTTTTTCCTTCATATGTTTCCTGTCTCCCCAGGCCTGTCCCTTCTGTTTTAGCAGTGCTGATGTTACCAGCCCCCAGGCAGACGGAAGTGATCCTTAGCAGACAGTATCTAGATCAAATTCTTCCCCTGATTTCATATTCTGGGGCTGACAGCCCAAGGGCCTGGACTGGCTTCTTATAGAAAAATAAGGTCTCCCAGGACCCTCTTTAGCATATGTTCTAATGTCAAAGAGGTTACCATCTCTGTCAAGAAATAATGCAGTCAGGTCACAGCATTCGTTCTATCCTTTTTGTTTGGCTGTGGTACAAGTGACAAAAGGGCATGAAAAAGTTAATTTAAGCAAAACTGCTGATATACACTGAGTGTGAGCTCTGACAAATAATATAGACAACACATCATTAAAGAGAGCTTCTGGGGGAAGGAAAAAAAGGCAGAAAAATTACCAAAATCAACAAATCTGAGTTCTGACAATAGAGAGTAAAGCAAACATACTTTAAATGCTTAGCATGGTAAGAACACCCCCTTGATGAAGAAAGGCCCCAGATGCAGAAGATAAAAGATTAGGTAGGATATTTATTGTGGGGTTACAAGAGTAGGCTGTAGGCAGCCTTTGCCTTGATGGCTTGCGGCTGTGTCCCTGGGAGGAGGGAAGGCCAGCAGTGAATGCAGGTGTGGTGATTCCTACAACAAGAAGCACATGAGTAGCCCAAGGGATGATGGGTATAAAGGGCTGTGCTGTAGGATCACAGAGCAGCAGATACTGAGTTGAGTTGGAGCTGACTGGGTGGATGCTGAGCTGGTGCCTGTGGATGTCTGCCACTGCTTGCTGATGCNTGAGTAGCCTACGCATGTAAGTCCAGGATAGGACTGCCTTGGGTGACTGTGCCTCTGGGAAGGACGGTGAGCCGCTGTAGCTCTTGCCCAAGCAAGTCTGGGATTGGACTGCTTTATGGGTGACCGTGCCTCTAAGAGGGATGGTGAGCCGCTGTAGCTCTTGCCCATAAGGTCGGTGAGCCGCTGTAGCTCTTCCCAAGCGTGATTACTGCAGATGATGCTGCAATGTTATACTGCAAACTGTGCTGGCTCAGTGTAAGGCAATATCTGGAACTATGTTACCCCGGTGTACGGTGACAATTTATCTGATAGGTTTGTTGTTTGTTTGCTTGCTTGTTTGTTTGTTTTTATAGATAAAAAATAAGGGACGTTATCTGTGGAAGAGAACATTTCTTCACACTGTTGTAAATATTTTCCCAGGAATATTTTCACCCTTTTAACTGATGATCATTCAACACATGTAGATAACTTGGCATATACCAAGTTATATATCATATACCATCAACATGCCTGGGAATTGATAGAATGCTGTCTGGCTTAGGCAGAACTACATGAGTTTGAAGGATCTGCAGAGTAAGCTTAAGGGTATGCAGTTATGCTGCTCCTGTTTCTTCTTGTCCATACGAAATTTTAGACTGCTCTGAAACACCTCCTATATGTTGCCAAACTCATCTGTTATTTACTGGATGCTCTGCATCCAGATAGGCTTTCTAAAAATCCCAGAGCTAGTGACCGAAGGTGTCCCTGCTAATTGTGGTGGGGTGGATGAGATGAATTTTAGAGGTCCCTTCCAACCCAAACTATTCTATGATTCTGTGTTTCTCCAAGTTTGCACCCAAGACAACCAGTATTTGTACAAGTAAGAGGAGATGAGCAGAATAGAAAATTCTAGTCCAGAAAGTGACAGCTTCCAGAAAAACCAAGCATGTTTTAAAACAAAACCATTTTGAAAATTGATTACCTTGCTCTTCCTGCTTTCCCAACATTGAAGTATTATTTATTGAATAAGAGAGAGAAGAGAGAGAGGGCAAGATTTTAAGTGTACTTTTTTGTATGTGTGGGCATGTTCATACCTTTCCTTCTAGTGAGGGAGTTCCTTATACAATCATGGAATCATAGAATGGCCTGGGTTGGAGGAGACTTTAAAGATCATCAAGTTCCCACCTCCCTGACATGGGCAGGGACACCTTCCACTAGACCAGGTTGCTCAGGGCCCCATCCAGCCTTGCCTTGAACACTTCCAGGATTGAGCCATATACAACTTCCCTGGAAAACCTGTTCCAGTGCCTCACCATCTCACAATAAAGAATTTTTTCCTAACATCTGATTGAAACCTGCTCTCTTTCAGTTTGAAGCCATTCCCCCCTTGTCCCATTACTGTATGCCCTTGTAAAAAGTCTCCCTTTCTCCATCTCTTTTTCTTCAGGTACTAGAAGGCCACAATTACGTTACCCTGAATTCTTTGCTTTTCCAGGCTGAACAAATACCCTTCCCCCAGCCTTTCCTCATAGGAGAGGTGCTCCATCCCTCTAATTTACTTGGTGGCCCTCCTCTGCACCTGCTCCAACCACAGCTCCATGTCCTTCCTGTGCTGGGGCCCCCAGAGCTGGATGCAGCAGTGCAGGTGGGGTCTCACCAGAGCAGAGGAGAGGAGCAGGATCACCTCCCTGGCCCTGCTGCCCACGCTGCTTTGGATGCAGCCCAGGATACAATTGGCTTTCTGGGCTGCAAGCACACATTGCTGGGTC
>VWZT01015384.1:209206-227485 GCA_013397055.1 Pachycephala philippinensis
GCCGTGCTGGCTGTCCCAAATCACCTCCCTGTCCTCCATGTGCCTGAGCACAGCTTCTAGGAGAATCTGTACCATGACCTTCCCAGGCACAGAGGGGAGGCTGACAGGTCAGTAGTTCCCAGGGTCTTTCTTTTTACCCTTTTTAAAGATGGGTCCAATGTTTCCCTTTCTCTGGTCACCTGATTGCCATGATTTTTCAGGTATCATGGAGTGGGGCTTGGCTACTATATCAGAAAATTCCATCAGGATTCTGGGATGCATTTAATCAGGTCCTATAGACTTATGTACATTCTGCTTGCTCAGGTGGTCACAAACCTGAACTTACAATGGGAGGAACTTTGCTCTCCCGGTCCCCATCCTGCTGTCCATCCACTTGAGAGCTGTGGTGACAGAAATCAGCCATTAACCAGTCCTTGTTTGGTTGGGTTGCTTTGCTGATAAGAAGGAAAAAGGAACTGGACACCTGTTTGAACAAGAAATAAGTTCAGGATGTAGCATGGAGATCAGGGAAGAGAAAAAAAAAAGATAAATTATTCAAAGTAATTATTTGTTATTTGCTGTTAGCAATAAAATATTATCTTCCAAATACATTTCCAGAAAAGTAGGTATGAGTTGTCAAGATGACTCATATACATAGGAATTCGATATGATTTCCTGCTTTTTGGTCTAAAAGTATCCCACTCCAAGTTTTCAAAAAACAACGTGAGGGGATCCACAAATTCCATGAGCTGGTGCTGCCAGTCCCAGCCCTTTCAGTGGCCGTGCTCATGAAACTAACCTGCTTAGAGACTGGGTACAAAATGTTCTTTCAGAAAAAGCTGTGCACAGCCAAATGCAAAAAGAAGAAAATTACATGGAAAAAAGTCAAATGAAAACAAGAAGTTAAAGATATAAATGTATAAATACAAGTATAGCTCTAAAGCAGAAGAGCGTGCTTAAACTGAAAACAATGAAATACAAAAGGCCTGTGTTGTAGAAAAGGACTTGAAGGTTTTCAGACATGTATATTCACCGAAGATTTCCTGCACATAGTACAAATATTAACATTCCTTTTTTTTTTTTTCCAGGTTTTTTGAACTATTAAGCTACAGAAGCAAAGATAGTGAATGACTCACACAAGACATTTCTATCCTATTAGTCAGATATCTGTTACTGGAATAAGTATTGATTCTGTGCCTGCCTAAATGAAGGATGTGTCTGATGGCTCATGAGGGAAGGCATGTGGCATCCAAGGATCGTGGTTTTCTCCAGTAAATATATGGGTCTTTCCAGACAGTGGTTCCCAGACTTTGTTGTATGTACTTCTAGTGGCGCTGGAACGGTTTCATGCCAGTTCTGCACATAATGATCACCAAATCAGTTAAACTTGGGAAACTTGCTTTAGATGGAATCACTACAGTTTGCTGGTGGTAGCCAGGGGAGCAGATCTAGCTCTGTCTGTACTGAGCCTTTCTCATGGAACATGTTAACATCAGAATGTAACAACTAATTTTATTGGGTTTGCATGGCCAAGCTTTGGTAGCAAGTGGCTACAGGGGTGGCTCCTGTGAGAAGCTGCTGGAAGCTTCCTCCACGTCCAGCAGAGGCAATCCCTGGCAGCTCCAGAGATGGACGTGCCACTGGTCAAGGCTGGGCCAATCAGAAATGGTGGTAATGCCTCTGTGATAACAGATTTGAGAAAAAAGGAAAAAAAGTTATTGTGCAGTTGTAATTGTGGCCAGAGAAGAGAGGAGTGGGAACATGTGAGAGGAACAGCCCTGCAGACCCCAAGGTCAGTGGAGAAGGAGGGGCAGGAGGTGCCCCAGGTGCCAGAGCTGGGATTCCTCTGCAGCCCATGGTGCAGACCCTGGTGAGGCAGCTGTGCCCCTGCAGCCCATGGAGATCCACAGGGATCCACCCCTGTGCAGAAATCCACCCCCAGCCCGTGGGGGAGACCCACACTGGAGCAGGTGGAGGCCTGAGGGGAGGCTGTGACCCCATGGGAGGCCCGTGGAGAAGGGAGCACCTGTGGAAGCAGCCTGTCCTTGTAGGACTGCAGCCCATGGAAGAGCTTCCTGCACTGCAGCAGTTTGGGGAGGATTGTTGCTCATGAGATGGACTCATGTTGCAGCACTTCATGGAGAACTGTCTCCCACTGGAGGGAGCCCACAGGTGAGCAGCAGAAGGACTCCTCTCCCTGAGCAGTGAGAGAAACAACCTGTGATGAACTGACCTTAGCTCCCATTGCTTGTCTCCCTGTGCTGCTGGGGGAGGAGGTACAGCTGAGAAGGAGGGAGGGTTGGGGGAAAGGTGTTTTTAAGGTCTTATTTTACTTCCCATCATCATGCTCTGATCTTGTTAGTAATAAATTTGATTAATGTCTCTAATTCTAGCCTGTTTTGCTCATGAAGATATTTGGTGAGTGATTTCTCCCAGTCCTTATCTCAACTCATGAACCTGTTGTTACATTTTGTCTCCCCTGTCCAGCTGTGGATGGGAGTGAGAGAAGGGCTTTGATGGGTGCCTGGCACCCAGCCAGCATAAACCCACTATGCACTTTTTGGTGGAAATGCTGGGGAACCACAAGGATTTTGAGATAAGGATAGTAATTGGGAGAGGTAATGGGCAAAACAAGTACTAAGCAATATTAGAGAGTAGAATGATCATGGGGAATTTTTGTTGTAGTTGTGGTGAACGGACGAGGGGTGAATTTTGAGTAAATTGTCCATTTTTGTACTGTGTTGTGATAGTGTTATTTTGGTTTTTCTGTGGGGAAATTTTGTTTTGTTTGGTTTGGCTGGTTTAGTTGTTCCAAGTGAAGGTCATGTGATGAATGTGGATTTTAATTATAATGATAGTAAATATATGATTCACATAGGTGAGGGGTGGAAACTGTAGTGGGTTGGCCTCGGCTGGATGCCAGGCACCCGCCAAGCTGCTCTATCACTCCCCTTCCCAGCGTGACAGGGGAGAGAAAAATAAGATGGAAAACAACTAGTAGGTTGAGATAAGGCAGTTTACTAAAGCAAGGAAAAAGCAAAAGTTTGAGCCTGCATAAACAAAAGAAAAAAAATAATTAATCTGTACTTCCCATGAGCGAGCAACGTTCAGCCAGGAACTTCCCAGGAAGCAGGGCTTCAGCACACATAGAGCTTGCTCCAGAAGGCAAACATTGTAGGTTTTATATCTGAGCTGATGTCATATGGTGTGGAATATCCCTCTGGTTCATTTGGGTCAGCTGTCCTAGCTGAGTTCCCCTCCCAGGATTTTGCCCACTCCCAGCCCCTTGATGGCAGGAGGAGGAATGTTAGAGAGAAAGTGCTGATGCTGTGCCAGCACTGCTCAGCAGTAGCCAAAACACTGGTGAGTTATCAACACCTTTCTGGCTACCAATGCACAGCACAGCACTTTGAGAGCTGCTGTGGGAAAATGAACTTCAACCAGACCCAATACACTGATCATCAGTGATTTCCTGTGTGGAGACAGGTGTAAGAGTCATTGAGCAACTGGCTCTCCAGGCCACTGATGGGTGGTATTTGCCTGTGTGGAGATACTCATATGATCGCTCAGGGAAGAGGTGAGAGGAGATGAGGACAGTTCTGGTTTAGGGAAGGGGGGTGTGAGACAGAGCAGTGAAGATAAGCATGCTAAGAGACAGGAAGGGAAGATCCCAAAAGAATGAAAGGGGCTGAAAACCCCCCATTGGCTGTGTGTGCACATGACCTGGCAGAGAGCCCTGAGCTGTGTCTGTGTAGGAGGTAATGAAGTGAGTAAATGGAAAATCCCCTTTTTGAGGCTCTGACCCCAATTAGCTCCTTCATTTACTTCAAAGAGACAAGGCACATGCTCAGAATTATGCAAAAGCTGAATTTTTTTCCCTGCATCAGAACACCAAGTGCTAATCGGTTAATTGATGTTCACAGTTTACCACAATGTGTTATTTAATTATTGGCTTACTTACTGACTAGCAGAGTTATGTATATTTAGTCCTATGTCCTCTTAACCTCCCTTTGTGACTTGGATTTGTTCTTTCCACAGCTGTCACTGGACTTCAGATTTGCTATAAGGTTGTAATGTCTGCTTAGCCATTTGCAATTGAAGGCCTTACTGGAGTGATTTAGTCTTCTTTTAGAACTTAAAGAGAATCGCTACTGGTACATAGGGAGCTTTTACCATGAGAAGACAAAGTGTTTAAGCTGTTATGCTTTTTCATTCTCCTGAATTTATGCCATTGTTTCAATGTTCTTCATAAAATTAATTCAAATTAATGCATTCACAATGTCACTTTAACAAAATTGGAATCTAAAACCAGAAGTGTGGGAATCAAGTCACACTAGATACTCTGAGTTTGGTAAGGCTGTATTCTTTCTTAGGAAAAAACAGGTTCGTCTACTTGCAGCTATATTAAGAACAAAATATATGCTTGCTAAGGAAGAAAATCAACAGAAATATCTATGCACAAGTTTACACAATGACCATCTTTGTCTGGTTCCTTTAAATACTTAAAAAAAGAAATGGCAGATGCAGGCAATATTACTGGAAAGGTAAAGCTGAGGCCATGTTAAAGCTTAGAAAAAAGTATTTCCTTCACTAAGCTGAAATTTTCACTTGTTTCTTTCACCATTTGTCTCCCTCAAGTACCTTTGATGTGCCATTGTTTCTTGCTCTGTCTGCTTATAGGATCCTCTGCACACATACTAAGAAAACTATGATCTGATGTGTCAGGCAACTTTTATTGCAGGGAACAGGAACACTTGCATCCCACTAGTCTCGAGGGGCAGGCCACTATTTAGCACAGACAAGACGTTCGTGATGGTTTGAAAGCCATCTCTAAGCATATTCTGCACACCAAGCAAGGCCAGTCTTTGCATCCCCCAGTGAGTTCACACGGATGAATTATCTCATGGACAGCAGTTATTCATGCTGCTAAACAAAGTGAGAAAGCAGTCTGCAGCTGACCCAGGGGATGAAATCTTGCACTCTTCTTTCCTTGGAAGAAAAAGAAGAGCAGACACACTCCCAGGGAGGAAAAAGGACTAGAAGAGATTACATGAATCATCGAGTCGGTTCTCTGTCCACAACCAGGTAACATATTGCTGGATCAAAGAACTCTACTCTTTCCCACACTGCAAAACCCTCAGAGTATTTTGCAACATCTTATAATAATTCCCAGACTTTTACTACAAAAAGAGCTGTAGAAAATATTCTTGGCATCTTCCCACAACAGAAATTTTGTACCTCCAATAAAAATGCAAAGATCCTTCCTAATCAGAGCTGTGGAAGAATTCTTTCCTGAACCCATCATGATGATCAGTCTAACTCTGGTTACAAGAACAAGAGAAAGCAGACAGGCATGAAAGAAATGTCTTCAGCCCCAGCTCAGTGGAATATCTTTCAGTCCCAGATCAGTGTCAGGGAATGAAAGGCAAGGAAGAGAAAAAAACCCTGTCCTTCTACCCACCACATGCTGGTGGGAGATGAATGATAAAGATACTTTTGCCTCTTTGTCCTACATTTTGGAGGGTAAAAACCCCCTCATATGCCCTATTAAGGCCGTTTCCTACAGTTCCAAGGAGTATTTCTCCCTGATGTTTCTCAATCTCATGCAGTTCTCAGTAAGTTCTGATTCTCCTGACATCTTGTGTGTTGCCTTATATTTATCTCTGCAGCAATGCTTCACAGTGCCAATGAGAAAATCAATGTACCAGATATTTCAGCTACAAAGCCATCAGTGCCAGGTTCAGTCAGCCGACCTCAGAGCTGCTCCAGGAGCCCAAAAAATGGTTAAAAGCCGTCCCAGACCCACTAGATGGCACTGTGGATGATTATACCAGCCCTTACGAACCCAGGCAGAGTTTAGCTGAGCCTGGCAGCTTCAACCTCGCTTGAGTGGCTCTGATTTCCAGCACAAGTCCCTCTGCCTGGAACCTCACCCGGCAGTTCTGCCCATTCAGCAACTTTTCAGTACCCTCAGTCACTCCAAATTTAGGCTCTTTCAAATAATTATCAGTAGTTGTTTTTTTTATCTCGAGAAGCTCCACGATTGTATTTTTCCAGTTCCTGGGTCTTCCACAAAACATTCCAGAGGTTTCAAGAAATATTTAGAAAGTTGGTAAGTCTGAGTGTCCTGGCTGGCTGGTGTGCAGTGAGCATGTCAATGGAAGGGTACAAACTTGAACAACACTTTCCAAAAAAGCTGCAGATTACAGGAATTTTGATGTAACCCTAACTTTCCATCTTGGTTACACCAGTTTTGCGCTACAGAGTCAGTCTGGATCCCAATAAAATCAGTTGGGAAGGAGACTTTCCACGGGGATCGTGGAAAGTTGGATAGGGGCCTCTGTCAGTTTTCCAAACACTTAAAATGAGTGTGCTGACATTTGGTAAATCTTTCCCCCTTCTCTGATCAAGGTTTCTACCCTTACTGTGAGCAGTGTTTGATGGTTTATGCTCACAAAAAAAATTGATGGGATCATTGGAAGAAACAACAGGACTGCCATTTTCAGTTTGGGGGGCAACCCTTTTGTCAAGTGCATTTTTCAAACTGAAATGGGAGTTAAAATCTGCTTCTTTCTGTCTCTGCTTCTGTATATTATTTCATCACAACCTCCTGCCTCTGGCTTTTAAAAGTTTCTTTTGTGTTGCAGCTTTAAAAGTCATCCTGAGTGGGGCTTTGAGCCTTTCTTTTCAGTCTTTGGAACCATCTTTTGTGTCTCCCTAAGTAACAGCACTATTTGAAACAACTCCTCTCCATACTCTCACATTGCTATTTACTCTAATACAGTGTATCAGGCATATTCCAATTGTACCATTCAGGATTCAACCACAAACTAATCTGTAAACCACACATCAATCATGCAAGTTGAATGAACAGCAGCAGTTCCTAGCTCTTGTGCATTTATCATGAATCATAGCATAGTCTGGGTTGGAGGAGATCCTTGAGGGCCACCCAATCCAAACCCTCTGCAATGATCAGGGACAACTTCAGATACATCAGATTGATTGTTTCCAGGGATGGGGCATCTATCACCTCTGTGGGCAATCTGTCCCAGTGTTTCACCACCCTCATCATAAAAAACTTCTTCCTGGTATGTAGTCTAAGGGTTCTCTCTGTAAGTTTTAAACCACGGTAACAGGTCCTGCCAAAAAGTCTATCCCCGTCTTTATTATAAGACCCCTTTAGGTACTGAAAAGCCACAAGTAGGTGTCCCTGGAATCTCCTCTTCTCCAGACCAAACCCAAACTCTCTCGGCATTTGAAGCAGTCTTTCAGAGGAAGCCTCCTCGACTAGGCAGTGCAGGCGAGCAAAGCACTGTAAGGAAGGACAAATATGCTCATCAACCCTGAGCTGTTAGTTAATGACCCTCATCGGCAGGGTACAGCTTCCAGACGTGGCAGGCACACTAAGTGACTGTATGAGGATTCTTAGGTCTCTCTAATAGTAATGCCAGGGCCCACAGGAGCAGGAGATAAGCCAGATATCCCTCCTCCCTACTTATCAAGTGCTCATCTGGATATATCACTACATATAAACCATGGATATAAGGTGCAAGTTGCAGAGCAAGAAGTGAGAAACAACTACGTGAGCCTGGGAACAGAGTTCTGTGCCCACATCGAAGGGTGACTGTGGGTAAAACCCTTAAACAGGAAGAAAAAGTGCAGGAGATTCTAAAGCACCTCTTCTATACCTTTTCCTTTTCTTTGTTTGTTTTATAGCCAACAATACCCAGGTTTTCCTGAAGACTGCACAATATTCAAATGGCCTGAGAAACTCTAGAAATTCAGGGGTGTATCTGGACACAAATTTTAGTGTTATGACTAGTTCAGTACAATACTATGTCACAGCTTTACAGATTATTAAAAACAAGCAACCAAACACCAAAAAACAGTGTATCCAGTCAAGTTTCCAAATGAAAATGGTTTGTTGTAGATGGTTTTCTCAAGTAGACCTCAGACCTGGCCATGATGAGGTTTTGTATTGTACTCACTCATCACCCACAATGAGATTTTGAACTGCATTCACTGTAGGAATTTGAGAAACAATCCCAAGACAGTTTGATTTCCAAATGTAGTTTAAATTTCTTTTAACTTGCACAAACTTGTAATAAAGTCAAGAGAACACTAAACAGTAATACATTCTGGATTTTACCTGTCTCTTAGGGCAGGATTTGCTGTAGAGGTGCAGAAGACCAAACTTGATCTCCATATTTTCCACTATATCTGTGTAACGATTTTTTCCCAATTTTAAACCTATTCACTTCAAAGATGATGGGCACATCTTGTGTCTGTATTTTTCTCTACACTAGAAGTAAATAATTTTCATGGCAATTTTTGTATTGACCCTTGCAACTGACAGATAATTCCTGGCACCTCTGACCAAAATTTTTGAGAACTCTGGGTCAGAAAAATGGCCAAAAGAGCTTGCCTCATCATTCCTTTAGATCATGAACTTATGTCTTCCTGCAGCATTGTATGGTGTGGTTCATAAGCTTGTTTTGTAAGTTTGTTTCCTTCTTATAAGAAAAAAGTATTTTGAAAAAAAGAAATGGAACCAAAAATATAAAAAATATTGCCTTAATAGTCACTAGATCTTTAAAGAAAACTTCTCACAGATGCTGACAGCTGTGTGAAAATAGTTTGTCCTCAAAGACAGAAAAGTGAAACAAATATTATGAAAATAGAAGCTGTGAAACATCAGAGGTCATTTTCCACAACATAGCTAATTGCGTGCCTGAGTGTTTACATTCTGTTCTGTGTCTTTTGCCACTATCAGTGACTCATATTTAAACACCATGAGAATATTATGTGTTCTCTTCTCTTGTAAGTTCTTGTTTGGTCCTCTAATTAAGTAATTAAAGCAAGCATGTGATATTACCAGGAAAGCTGGCAAATAGAAATCAAACCGGTTTTTGATGGTGAGCCTGCAGGAATCCTCCCTGAGCTCTCAAGGTGTGCATGGAGGTTTTATAAGCAATTAAACTCTTTCCCAGAAAATCCTACCTTCAAAGCTTTTGGATCACCTGGAGAGTTTTATGGTTGGCTGCAAATAAAGAGAGCATAGAAGCTTGTAGGAAAAGCTCAAACAAGGAAAAGAAACATGAAACAAATAAGTTCAAATACACTTAGCCTTTTTCATTCTAGTGTTACTTCTCATCCTGTATTGATGCTGCTTTAAACAGATGCTGCATATAGAACTTCCTGGCAGGATTATGAGGCAGCACAGAAGGTGCTTTGTCACTTCCCATGCTGCAGCAGAACAGGAAAACTTTTAGAAATATAACTATCACAAAATATTCTACAACGGAAGATTTCCATGGGATGGAACCACTGGATTTTTTTTTTTTTTAACACTATAATATTTAGGCAGTGCCTTTAAGTAGTATAAGATATCAGTCATGCTTCTGTCTGTGCTTCAACCTAACATGAAATCCATCACCATCCTCATCCAGCTTTGGCTTGCAGCAGGACAGACTCTCTGCTCTTTCTTATGTGACTCTTCAGCAGAAGATTTTTGCCCTCCATTCTCTCTTCCCTAAAAAGGTTCAGTGACTTTACCTGCTGGCAGTAAGAGAACAAATAAATTGCAGACTCCTGTTACCATTTCCTGGTAGAGTAGATGTTTTGTGAAGTATGACGGGGAGTGTCTGTTCCACACTAACATCATGACTGTATCCAGTCCTGCTGGCCTTTGAGCTGAGAGAGGCAGGACACTGGTAAGCTGCCTTTGCCCATTTGCCATTGTATGCCTGGACATGGGGTCAGAGACAAAGCACATGGAAAGGCCAGTGTGCAGGGAAGGAGTGCTTTGCATCCTCATTTGCCCCGGTACAGGCACAGAGCCCAAAGCATGGGCTGACCTGTTGCCTTTAAATACAGACTGTCCTCAATTAAACCTGTCAAGACACTACAGGTCTTTCCTTTACAGCAGCCTAATACTGCTAATTCAACAGATTAAGTGAGAAAAATCAGATCCAGCTTGTCTACACTATTTGTCCGTGGCTATAAACCACAAGTGGCTGCAGGTTGCATCTGTCAGCAGGTAAATATGCCTTCAGCTGGTGTTCACGGCAGTGTGGCTTGTTTAAGGAGTTACGTGTATCATAATTACCACTGAACACTCACCACCACAAAGGTGTCGGTGGCAACACAGGCTCGACAGCTACAATTGTGTTCCTTGCCTCTGGAGATACCCTGGGGTTGTCATTCTCCTCTGAACTGCTGCTGGCTGCAGTTTCTCTTCAGATGGACCAGGAGAAGGTGCTGCAGAGGAAATTCTTGGAGATGTGCTTTGTGCTGACCACAAGCAAAGCAAGCACATGTTTTTTATAGCACTGCTATCCTGTTACTCCCCTCATTCCTGTGGAGCACGGCACTCTGAGAGCACTGAAAGTGACTGCTGCTTAACCAGTAGGAGACTACATCACTGCTGAGCCAGCTGCCTGGAAATGTTAATGCTGCTCTGTGGTTTCTTCAGGACTCTGGGCCAGCATTTTCCCCATCAGATGTCTTTTCTCTGCTGCCCTATCCCAGCCTGTGCTTTATTCTCAGTGCAATCTATTTTTCTTGAGTGACAAGCCTGGGGGATCCCAAAGGTACTTAAAGGAAATCAGGATCTAAAATGAAATACGAAGAGCATAGGGGAAGAAAGAAGGGAAAAAAACAAAAAAATACACCCACTGCTGACATGAGCAATCCTGGCTCCAGGGAAGGGGAGCAGGCAGAGGGCCTGGGAGAGAAGCACAGCAGAGCTAAGGAGGAGGCATGGGGAGCGGTGGGGCAGAGAGGTGTAGATTGCAATTCCAGATGAAGCTGATGAGACTGCAGAGGAACGGAAGCTGAATAAATTTACAGAATCTACAGAGGCAAAAATTGAGTCCTGTAGCCATTTTTTTCCCACTATTATCATTGCAGTTTCACAAGTGGAAAAACAAAACATTTAAGTGATTTCCTTTTGGCAAGTTTGGAGCCCAGGTTCCTCCAGCCCTCAGGCATGGACGTAACCAAGAGATTTATGTTATATGTATTACTTACAGGTGACTTGGAGAAAATTCATTAGAGTGAATTTAACTGGGGAAGATTTAACATTCAGATACCAGATTGGGGTGTGGGGGAGGTCAAACTTTGGCTCTGACCTCCACCTTCCTTTTTTACTTAAAAAAACCCAACAAGCAGTGTTAAAAATACATGAAAGGAAGCAGAAGAGCCCTAGCTATTTCCCTTTGCATATGTAGCTTTCAGCGTTGTTAGGCCCATCCTGTGAATCAGTTGAAGGGTCAATAAATCTAGACCTCACTGTGATTACACGCATATTACCTCCACTCTGTGGTTTCTGATTGATGCACCCACTAGTTACCATGTCTGTCAGTGTGCACTTTGCCTTCAGCAAGGAAAAACACTGGGGCTACCTCTCAGCCTGTCAGACTGATTCTCCTGTTTGGTCAGGTGGTCTGCAATGCTTGCACATGACAGCTTGCCCCTGCATGGGGCACAGCCCGCTTCCTGTTCCCTTGCAACAAAACATGTGTCGGTAATAAACTTCCCATTTATACTCCAACACAACTAATTGATGTGGGTAATTAGCTGACTTGACCTTTTCCATTTCTGATTTTCCAGAATCTGTGGTGGGCACTGCACAGACTCCTGTTTCCCTGTCCCCCACCTCACAAACAGCAGAGAACAATCTGATGTAAATAGACAGGCAGCATCAGAAATGTGACAAAGAAAAGAGAGACGCTGCAGACAGTCTGAAGCAAACACCATCTCACTGCCTTCCAGTACACCCTCGTGCTTTTGTGCCACTGTAATGGCGCCTTGAAAATGGACCTTAATTTCATAATGATACATGGCAATAGTCCTTCCCTGACAAACAACGTGACTGCGGTTGGTAAGCATCTATTTGAAAATGGAAAAGATATATAGTCCTTACAGTAATTAAGTCTCAAAGGGTTTTCTCTTCCTACTGCAACTCCAAAAGAGAACCAGGTTCAAAACACATCTTAAATATTTCAGCTGTGTATTTCTCAGTAAGGGCTGAGGATTCAGAATGTGGGGATATCGATTACATCCTTTTTTTAGCTTTCCACAGTAGGTTTCCAAGGAGGTAGCTAACTAGAATGGAATAGACAACCACATTTGTGCTGAATAGCTAGAAAGCAAAGGAAACACATTATGTGGTTTTTAAAAAGTTTTGTGAATTGTGGAAAAGATATGTAATATTTCTGCTGAAAAATGCCATTATAATTATCTATATGTTTTCTATTTCACTCCAAGAATTTTCACCAATGAATTATTTTCTTGGTAACTTCATAAGTAACTGAGTAACTGGCAGCATCACTGTCATGGAATGCATCTATAAATTATCTTACTACTACACAGTTGTTCTGAACACTGCATAAATTACACATAAATAGTTAATTTTCCACCTCTGACAGGTTGGTTTATAAAAAAGATTAAAATAAGTAATGTTGATTTCAGGGTTTTTGGGGGTTTTGAGTTTTTTTCTTTGGAGACAACCACACTAAACCATTCCCTAGACACATCTGTGCTTGCACGACATAGGGCACCGTATGTGTGCACACTTCAGAATTACTTCCAGCCACAGAAAGGAACAGATCTGGAGTGAACACTGCCTTGAGAGCTTGATCTGCAGCAGAAGCACTTTCCTTTTACTATCCTTCACTTTCCACTGATCATGCATCTGTTCCCTCTGCATCTTCTCTTCTCACACTTGCCTACTCATGCCAGAACTGATTCTCTTTGTCAATTACACTTTTCTTCAGACTCCCTTCAAGATCAGAAAAACATTTGCTTTACTTTTAGCTTTCAGTTCACTGCCTGCTTTGGATAAAGCTGAGTATAGAAGCATTAAAATACCAGGGAAAAGCCTGCTGTCACAATGAGTTTGATCCAAAGTTGTTTGAAGTCATTAATGAGCACTGGTTCCCAATTATTGCTTTTGGTCTGGATCTGCCCATGGCTTTCTACTGCAACAAGAAGTATAAGTATTAAAAAGTTTTCAAAAGGTTTATCTGATGGGATTACCAGTTTGATTTTCTGAATAACGTTCTCTGAAGATTCAGATAAATATGTCAACACTTGAAAGCTCTCCCTAACCCCTCAGGCTGAGATTAAAGGTCCTCTGCAGTCACGGTGCTCAAAGTTTCACAATCAGTGGATAATTTCAGCCTTACAGCTGAGAACTCTTTGGTCTCTCACTGCTGAGAAAGGATACACTTTCTTGATTCTAGCACCAGAATCATCTGCTGCTGTTGGAAACATAGTCTTCACTATTGGAATGGTTTGAATTCTGGTGCAATATTACTGGAATAGTCTTGGCATTGTTTTGTCTTGCAAAGAAGGTTCTTGGACAATCACTCACTTGTTATTGCTGTGACTCTTTCTAAACCAATGTGTTTCTTCCCAGTAGCCAGATAGTTTATATCTGAAAAGCATCATATTAAGGGAAGTCTAAATTTTGTATACATAGTCATGGATAGCAGTGACAGTTCATCTCATAAAAGATCATCTTTAGCAGGTAGACACAGACACATATACAACATGTGCACTCGTTTACACACATGGTTTGTTCTCCCATAAAGTTTAGGCCCCCTAAGATATTTGGCTCTAAAAAGCTGTCTTTTGGAGTACAGTTTAGAGGACTAGAGGATTCCATAGATGAGCCTATAATAGTTGATTTTGGTTCTGAATCTGAAGTGCTGCTACCGTCTGAGGAATGTTTTGTGGTTTTTGGTGAAAATTTTCACTTTTTTACTCATGCCTCAGTCTGCTGAATTCAGGAACAGTGCCCCATAATGATGCATTCTAGATCAGATTCCTTTTTAAAACTATAGGCTAGGAAATACTGCACTAAGTTTGCAGGACATACAGGAACACATTGCAATGAACAGAGTATAATTAATTATTAATGGCATAGAAATTTCAAATTTTAACCCAAGTGCTTTGCTGAGCTGATGCAATCAAGGGGCAAGTATTGATCTCTTCAGTCTCCTGCCCAGCGACAGGAGTTGAGGAAATGGCCTGAAGCTGATTCAGGGGAGGTTTAGGTTGGATATTGGAAAAATGGTTTTCATCCAGAGGGAGGCTGAGAACTGCAACAGGCTCCTCAGGGAAGTGGTCACAGCACCAAGCCTGACAGACTTCAAGATGCACTTGGACAATGCTGTCATGTGTATGGTGAGATTCTTGGGGCTGTCCTATGCAGGGGTAGGAGTTGAACTCTATGATCCTCATGAGTCCCTTCCAATTCAGCATATCCTATGATTCTGTGATACGGAACTTCTTTTTCCAGCTCTAGCTGAACTCTTTGTGGGTTTATCTTTGTTCTTTGCAAAGTCCTTTTCTCTGACAGTAAACAGAGTAACCAGAGCCATTTATGGGGCAGGGCAAGACAGCAGGAACCCTGGCCAGTCCTCTGAGCAATACCAATGTGTATATACCGTAGTTTCCCCCAGTAGATTCCCCAGCCAGTTGCTGCCATCACCTGGGACTTTGAATAGGTCAGAATGCAGAAGAAAACTACAGATTGGTTGGAAAGATTAGTTAGAGCTTTTGTGTTTCCTAATTTGATCTGGAAAGAGATGTGACAAATATCCTAAAGAAATGTGACAGCCTGAGAAAGAATTCTGGTTCTGCTTTTGCACTTGGAACCTTGTCCTTGATGCATGTATACATGGAGTGAGGTCTCTGCAGAGGTGTAAACAGCCACAGGCACAAAAGGGCTACTCAGTTCTCCAAGGAGGTCTGTTCTTCAACCAGCTGCTCCTGTTCTCTCCAAAAGAAAAGTGGGAAATGGATAGGAGCACCCAACAGACTAGAACCAACCAAGGGCCACCGGGTAGAATACCGTCTAGTGGTCATCAACTTGTCCGTAAAATTTTGCTTTAGTATCAGTGGTTAAAAATTATGCCTATAAACATCATATGATACTCTAAAACAGGCAGCTCATTTTATTAAGACATCATAGATTCATGTAAAAAGTAGATTTTTTTTAATGCTACCAGGAGATTCATTGAGTTATAAAAATGAGCATGAAAGAGTTTCCAAAATATAGATAGTAGGAGGCTTTGATCAGTCTACTGTTTTGATTAACAGTTGAAAATTTCCATAAAAGAAAAAATCATCTCTAAACCAGTTGCAATGCAGTCTTGCCATTTGATAAGGCAGGAGAAAACTAACACAACTTTACACAATTAGCAACTGTATCTTAGAAATTAATAGCTACAGAGGAACAATTAAGTCATGTTTGGCTGGAAGTATCTTTGCCACCTTCCTGTAACCATTCATTTATCCCCATCAGTGAATGCAATAAGAAAAGGATGTATTTTTATGTCTCCAAGCAATCAAGGCTCCCTTGATAAGGAACAGGTTAAGTTTAGCATCACAGACATTGCATTAATTTTTCCTATGATAGAAACATTTTTTCTTATGAAATATTATTAGAATTTATTTCTTTCTTTGGACACAGTAAAAGACACTGTTTAATCAGCAGCACTAATCATGACACTGTATAAGCAAGTAGGATTTCTTCCCTTCAGTGGCATTGCAAATTTTCTTGAGTCATTCCTTTCCTTGAAATTACTGTATAAAATTTTTACTTGTCCTTTTTACCAAGAGCACAAAAAATAAATGTCATCTAACCCCACCAGTTGCCTCAATGAAATAGAGCAAACAAATTGTTGTTAGCTAATAACACTGAAGAGTGATACACCAAAGGAGCAGAATTTACGCCTACGCCTTGTCTTGATTAGAGCGTTCAAGTTTAATTCAGCATGCCACTATTTCCTGCTGTCTGTTCCTCTTCATCAGTAACAAACACTACTTAGAAGTTGTTGATACTGAACACATGGACCCAATTAAATCTGTAATGACATTTACTTATTTGAAGTTTCAGCCCTGATGTGGTCTCCAATTCATTCACCAAATGGCTTCCATTTACTGAAGGATTTTTTTACGTGCGGTGGAACCCTGAAGTGCAGAACTGAGTGATCATAAAGTGGACAAATTAGGAACTGAACTCGCCTGTGATAGAGCGCCCCATTTAGCATTTCAGGCACTTAAACAAACTGTCATTATACTAGTGGCCTATTCTGGTCAGTCTTGGACATTTGTTAAATACTACTACATGTATAATATTTTATATTAAATATGCATCTACAGCGAGAGTGTGTAATACATATAATATTGACTACAGGCACGCCAACCAAAGCACCTCACAAGATAAAATAACAAAATAGAAAGCAACTAAAAAATCTGGTCACCATATTCCTCTGTGGTTCAAGGTCATGATAAAGAAATGAATGTGATCTGTTCACACCTCATATTGGGCCAGAAAATGTTTAATACTATCACTATCACGTTTCATTTGGTTATCCTTTTACCTTTGGGGCAGATTGTAGTTCCAGTGGAGTTGGCTGAGATAGAGTTAATTTTTTCATAATAGCTTTTGTGGAGCTGGTTTGAATGTATGACAAAAGCAGTGTTGGTAACACAGGGATGTTTTAGTTATTGCTGAGCAGGCTTGCACAGTCAAGGCCTTTCTGCCCTCACACCACCTCACCAGTGAGTAGTCTGGTGGTGCACGAGGAGCTGGGAGTTGATACAGCCAGGACAGCTGACCCCAGTTGATCAAAGGGATATTCCATACCACATGGCATCATGCTCAGCAATAAAAACATGAGGGAAAGTTTGCCAGGGCTGCAATTGTGAGGTTTAGCATCAATTGTTCCATTTTGGTTTTTTTAGGGGTGGAAGTTTTTTGTTCTTTTTTTTTAATTTATTTAACTCTCTTTTTCTCAACCCTTCAGTTTTCTTACTTTTGTCCTTCCACTTCTGCCCCCCATCGCATGGCAGGGATTGCCTGGTGCTGAGCTGTCAGATGGGGTTAAACCACAGCAACTGCTCACACAGCAAATAACTAGTTTTTGTTACTGCGGTAGCCATAGTGTCTTGTCATGAACCAAAACTTCATTAAAAACACTCATAAACACCAAAAACCCAAGAAGTCAACATTCATATTGCTCTTTAAGGAGAGGAGCAATAGTAGAAATAGATCCATGAAGGATCACGCAGAGATAGAACCAGTTGATATTCGTTTTATTGAAAGTGGTGTTGGCAAATACACTGTGCTTGTGGAAGGAGACATTGCCCTGAGGCAGCAGAAGCCCTAAATTAGAAAGTACACAGCTGATGAAGATGGCAGTAGTCCTTCTGACATGTCCTGGAGTCAGCAGCCCACACAGTGCTTACATGAGGGTGTATTCTCCAAGCCCACTTACAGATTACTAACACCCTGCATTTATCCAGAGCCTTGAGGAAAGGACATTATGGATTAGGGCAAAAGTCATAGATATTCCTTTCTAACGAAGCCTTTACCAAAATGAAATCTGAAAAGGAGGAAAACAACATTATAGGAACAATTAATGATAACAATGTATTTCAGGTTCCAGAGACCCTTCTTTCCTCTTGAAAGGGTTATGACAGGACTCCTGCTGCATCAGTTTCTGGTGGCTGTGATACCTACACTGGAGCACAAAGGGCAACAAAATAAGCTGCATCAGAACACAGCATGTGGGGAGGTGGTGAGAAATCCAAGTGCCAGCAGCAAGCTCCAGCAGGACACTTTGTTTCTAATAATGCCTTGCCCTTAAGTGCAAAAAGTTGATCTCACTGCTTTTTCAGGACGCAGATGAAATATAACTGGCCTGCATTGCACATCATTAAAAAGGAAAAGCTCAACTGCACAGTTTATGATTATTTTCATCCAAGAGGGTACACCCCAGATGGTGATAATTATCCATAACCTTCAGGATATACAAGAGCTTTAAAAGGTTTGATTTAGAAAGAAGTTGCTTAATGAATGAGCATCTGAAGGCTGAAAGATAATTTGATTATTTCTTTTTTACCCTTTAGATGCTTGATGCTGCTATTAGAGTGCAAGAGCTTTTATAGCTCAATCTGCTTGGAGACCAAGTCACTATCTTTAACTTGCAGCCAAAAACAAGAGCACCTACCCACTAAAAAATTAATTGAGCAATAGTGAAACACCACATGTCGCTGTACACCGGGGCAACATAGTTCCAGATATTGCCTTACACCAGGCCAACACAGTTTGCAGTATAACATTGCAGCACCATCTGCAGTAATCACGCATGGGAAGAGCTACAGCGGCTCACCGACCTTATGGGCAAGAGCTACAGCGGCTCACCATCCCTCTTAGAGGCACGGTCACCCATAAAGCAGTCCAATCCCAGACTTGCTTGGGCAAGAGCTACAGCGGCTCAC
>VWZT01015384.1:243019-379008 GCA_013397055.1 Pachycephala philippinensis
AGAAGATCCATGAACAGACGGAAAAGAAAGTCCTGGAAAAAAAAAAAAAATTACAATAGACTGGATGGAGCTGCATTCAGGAGGTGAACTATGGAGACGAAAAATGGGATAAGATAGGCATCTAATTGGATATAGACATGTGCTTTGTCTTAGAAGCTAAAACAACTGCTTTAACCTGAACACCTCAGTTCACACAGCCAAAGTTGAGGTATTACCTAAATATTTACTTTCTTATCACCTTCTTTATTCTTTTGTGTACATCAGTAATTCTTTTGTTCTACAATACTGGTAGTATTTTAGGATGCTCATTTTTATACACAGGTGTGTTGGTTTTGGTTTGGGTACAGTTAACTTTCTTCATAGTGGCTGGGATGGGGTCTGTTTTGGATTTGTCCTGAACACAGGGTTGATGATATAGAGATGTTTTTGTTATTGCTGAGCAGGGCTTACACAAAGCCAAGGTCTTTTCTGCTTTTTGTACTGCCACGCTGGGGAGGGCACAGGGGGCCTTGGGAGGTTGGGAGGAGACACAGCTGGGACAGGTGACCCAAACTGACCAAAGGGATATTCCAGACCGTGTGACATCATGCACAGTATATAAAATGGGTTTAAAAAGGAAGATGGGGCGACATGATGGTGTTTGTCTTCCCTCTTCCTAAGTCACAATTACACATTATGGGGCCCTGGTCTCCTGGAGATGGCTGAACACCTGCCTGCCCATGGGAAGCAGTGAATTAATTCCTTGTTTTGCTTTGCTTGTGTGCACAGTTTTTGCTTTTCCTGTTAAACTGTGTCTTTATCTCAACCCATGAGTTTTCTCACTTTTACCCTTCCAATTTTCTCCCTGATCCCACTGCTGGGATCGAGCTGCTGTGTGGGGATTGGCTGCTAGCTGGGGTGAAACCAGGACAACAAGTCACTGATGGACTATTTATAATAGGCCTTTATAATTGTGATAGATGCATCAAAACTCTTCATCATAATAGAAGCCTTTATCTCAACTCTGTGGATAAAACCTGTATATTTGAGTACTGTACTACAATATATGACAACATAATGCAGGGGCAAAAAAGATAAGTGTGGGGAAAAAGACAAAAATCTATTCACATTGTCTTACTTCACTTGCACCCGCATACCTGTATATCTATCTACCCAAGCACTGCAGTGTTCTGTGAACTCGCACCATGCCCGCTGCACTCCTCTAACTATTTACAGTCTCTTGACACAAAGAGCCTTAAAAAATGCCATTATCTCGGAACTTGGAATTACAGACGCTTTAATCTTATGGTTCTCATGTCATCTGATCAAATGATCCTAATCATGAATTTTTACAGCATTGCATGACCTTTAGCCACATTACTTTCATCACATTTGTCAGGAGGCTAAAACCTCACATAACTTTGAAAATGTACACATTTAAAAGGGTATTGCTATTAGTATCCATGGATATCTGCTGGGATCCCCTGCAGTGCTTTCATGGGCTACAAGCTGGTTTTGATTGCTGTGAATGATGTAAAACTCTGTTCTTCTCATTAACCAGACACTAACCTTTCTTTGCTAAAGTCACGGGTCCACAAAATCTATATTTTTTTTACTAAAAAAACACTTTTTATGACTAAACTGATACTATATTGATTAATGTTTGGCAGAAATCCATTTCATTTTTATTCTTCAGTTCTAAAAGCAACAGAGCAATAGTGACTAATAGAAGAAACCTCTTATTAGAAATCCAATGTATACACTAAATATGCAACTGCCAATGAGAAATATTGAATATGTAGAGACATACTTGTAAATGCTCTATATGTAAATAAGTAAGTAAGCAGAGGTTAGAGTATTTTTCTTTAAAAAAGTAGGTTTTCTTTTTCTTGAAATAGAACCTCTCTTCCAAAAAATAAGACAAGCTGCAGCCTACTATTACACTGTGGCCACTGTGTAGCACTTAACACCAGCTAGCAAGTTCTCTATTAGTTAAAGCAAGCATTTTTCCAAGAGGCTCAGTTATGTCATTCTCTGATACCTGTCTATTTTCATCCCTTTAGGCAGTATATAGGAATCTCAGCTTCCCAAAAGGGCTGGAAGAAGCCCAGGAGTCCTGTCCTCACACATGGAACTCCTCAGCTCTTTTCTCTTTTTCCTTAACAATAACTTTCAAACAAAGGAAGAGGAGACACCACAATCAGTTAATATCTGAAATGTTTCTCCTCGATTGTAAACAGCCTTGGGTCTGCTGTAAAAGAAAACATGGCACTGTTTGCTGGCATTAATAAATCTGTCCTTTATTAGAGATACCTGACCTATATTGCAGAAACACAGAATGCTGGATGAGAGCCAGTGTCCAGGATCCAGTATTCCAAACAGTGGGTTTATCTTGTTGCACCAATGTAATACACATTTCACAATAAGAAAAACCTCGTCACCAACAACCTTCTTTTTCAGCATGACACAACTGTGTACAGTTTCACAAAGGCATTTTAATTTCTGCCCTCTTGGAGATAAATTCCTGGCATCTGAGTGGGTGAATCTACAGCTCACGAGGTGCTGGGGTGATCAGCAGGAGCAACAGGTCTGCTCTTTGCAGGTCCTCCAGCCAACTTCTTGTGTGCCTGGTAATGCATTCTTAGGGAAGAAGTTTCCATTGAAACGTACACTTCCTCAGTGAAATGCAGTTAAGAAAGGTTACTCCTTCCCTTAATTATTTCAGCTTTTTGCTGAATGCTCAGTGGGATGTATCCAGGCCTTGCTGACTCTGAAACGCTCGCGAGTCAGCCACTACTTTGAGGTGCATCTGTCTGCACTTACAGGGAGGGTGCCAAAAATAGCAAAGGTTTAGATCTCTACAGCCAAGTCTTCTGAAAACACAGACCAAAACGCAGTAATTTTTGACATCAAAATGAGTCAAATCCAACAGATGAAACAGATTACAATACAAGGTTAGAAAACAAAGCTGCCCTTTGACATGCAGATCATTTTTACCAGCCTTCCCTCAGGCCAACAGCTTTCTCCTGATGCTCTAGGTTGCAAAAAACACTGGGCAGCCTGTGTGGGGTCCACTGGGAAGGTCTTCTTCCCACCACCTTTAAGATGTGTGTTTGTTCCCTAAGCCTCTCAGAAAACTTCCAACATCTAAACACTACAGGCTCCTGCTGGCTGCCTCCCTCATGCTCCACACTGACCATTCCATCTTCTGCTCCAGATGCGCGTGCCTAGATAATCCAAGAGAAATCTCCCAGGAGCTACATCTGTCCAAGAGAGCAGCATCCAGACAAGACAACCAGGAGTCTTCTCCTGCTGCCCAGCCACTGTCTATCAGACAGCACCATGCAGTATATCAACAGGTAGTAGGCACATAAAGTGAATGTTCCTGTGTCTCCTCCATCAGTTTCTCTTATTTTATCTCAGAGATTACAACTCTGTTGACTGAAAAGAAAAAAACAAAACAAAACCAAACAAAAAAATCCCACAAGCAAACAAAAACCCAACCAAAAAAAAAACCCCAAAAGAAACCCCAAACAAAAAAAAAACCCCAAAACTTTCCTCTCTCCCCAGACTTTAGCTGGTGAATGTTTTCTCTTTACTTGCCTTTGTGGTGTATGTTCACAGATACTCCTCTCATTTCTCTAAACTCAAAGTCCTTTTTAACGGTCATACATTTCTTCTACGATTTGTCACTTATGTGTAAGAGTTTTGTTTCATCATATCTTGACATACATCCATCCTGACGTAAATCAAAGCTTTTATCTTTGCTGTTTCTGATAACCAACTCTTGTTTTCCTTACAATTACTCTTTAATTTACTCTACATTTCTAATGCTGTCTCTGGTCATAAATCTAAAATCAGTGTGGGCTTATAAAATGGACCTGTTCATGTCTGGGGATTCAGAAGGTTATTTCTTTAAAATTTCATGACCAATTCAGAATGCTGCTAATAAACGTATACAGAACTGGCCAATCTTCACATACAATGGCACTCCCTTGCTGCCTATTTGCCACTTACTGCTTAAATGAATAGTCTGGCAGACAACATACAATCAAATGAACTTCCAGTATCTCTGATGTGCCTGTCTCAGGTGACATCCTTCCTTTTCTGTGTCTCAACTCTATGTACAGGAGTTGTGCAGGCCATGGTACTATGCACTAACAAGCTCTTGAGAGTTGTCTTATAATTCACTCCAAAGCCTGCACTGGAGCACAGCTTATAACGACAACAAAACTGTATTTGGACCTGACTGATTACACAGTGTGTTCTGAATCCCTTTAGTCCCCAGGAATGATGATCATCCCTGCTATAAAAGTTGTACAACTAATATGTCAGTGGAAATTAAGGACCCTTCAATTCATACTCTGATAGTCTCATTCATCTTTAATGTCTCGGGGACATTTATCTTTTGCATAGAAGCTCATGTTACATCTCCATGAGACCTTGAGCATGTCCCTTGCTTTTTTGGCAAAGGATTTGTAAACTCAGGACATGATTCATGTAAAAAGTGTCTATCTATAAATAAAGGAATGATCCATGTTTCCCAGTCTGGCACTTCTGATGCCCTTCTGGTTATCCTGAATGTCCTGTAAGCAGCTGAAGCACATACTTGAGAAATGCTGGATTCAGCAGCAGCTCTTCTGGAAGAAGATGGAAGTTTTGGTCGTTCCTAAACTAAAAGGATTATCTATGCTCTGTTGTTGAAAGAAATAGAAAAATCCCATTCTGTTGAAGAAATGGGGATCTGCAAAGTACATGAAGAAAAAAATCCTTTTCATATGGTTCAGATGACAGGAATTTAGCTGAAGTATTTTGTTCAGTTAAAGGTGCTGCAGTTTGATAAAACTGTGGATCAATTAGGGAGAGTTCAAATGAGAACAAAGAGAAAGTCTTGAAAAGGATAACCTAGGGGGAAAAAAATGGAAAGGCGCTAGAAAAATTATTTAAGTACAAAACAGAAACAAGGCCCTTTATTTGGGATGATTTCTGTTCATCTGCTTTGTCTTACCAATAAAATCTTAAGGTCACCCAGTGCAGACTGCATATTTTAAAGTGTTTCCACAATTGACTAATTTTCTAAATGCTTTAGAATAAATGATAGGATGTAAGAATTTAGCTTCCTTCCTTACTTAATGCTATCCTTAGTAATGGATCTAGTAATAGCTAGTAATCTCACTAACAGCTGACTTCAAAAAGGACACTATTCTTCAGATTCTGCTCTGGATTCAAGAAGGATGACCTCAATAATTAATCTTCCACTGCTGCTCTTTTCTTTGTAAATAAAATTCTGCCAGCTGCTACATTTATGCTCCTTGAAAAGTGAAGATGTCACTCTTCAAGTATTTTGGTGGTTATTGCTTGTTTTTTTAATGGCTTTGTCACTAGCCTGTTATTATGTGAGGTTTTTTCCAGATATGGTGTTTGTATCAAACCAGTAAGAAATAGCTGTGGTGCCAGGATGCTGAGGTTACGTAAACAGAAATAGTGTAATTTTAACCCGTGGAATCTTAATTATGGAGGATTCTGGACACTTCTCCAAGGTCAGTAGATCTGGGTCAATGAACACCACTGATATCCAGAGGGTAGAAAGAGTCATTTTTAAACATGCTGTTTTCCAAAAATGCTTTTGAGCTAGTAGGTCATCCAAGATTTCCAGACTCTTACAAACAGGGAAATTTTTAGTTTAGGCTTTAAATACATTCTACCACCTTGACCCCACACAACATATGGGCAATAAATAGGAAGATTTCAAATCAGGGGAACTAATGAAGTATGTTAACCACCTCTTGTATATTCTGCTCCAACGCTGTGCCCGTGTTGACCCATCACATGTTTTTTTCTCCCATTCCCTAAGTTTCAATGCTGTGTAAGAGCATGAGCTATGGATATGATCTGTATAAAGGGTTTCTGTTAGAGGTCCTTCCCTGAGATCAGTGACTACTCAGAACATATAGCAAATTTGAGTATAAGCCTAAAAATCTGTTAAGGGCAATTATTCAACAGAAATGTCAATGACAATTTAGAGTCCTATGAAGAGACGGGAAAGTTCAATGCTACAAAATATCACAAGCTGAAAACAACTAAAAAGAAAAAACCGAAAACATATCTTCTTTCTAGGATATTTCTCTTCTAATAGGGAGCTGGGACAAAAGTGTCTAAGGACAGTGTCTTTTAACAACTTAGTTCCTAGAAAAAGTACAGTAATTTACATGTCCATAAGCCAAAAAATTCAGAGTAGGGTTTACCCTAACCAGTGTTAATGTAGCTCTGTCTTTGTGGAATTTTTGTTTATCTGTAGGAAGTAATACTGTAGTGGATATTAGTAATGTTGGCAGTGCAAATGGCCATTAGGGAAATGATAAAAATTTTTCCAAAAGCTGAACATTTTTAGAAATGCTTCAGTTGCCCTGCTGTTTTCATTACTTTTTTTCCCCCTGAAGTTTTTATTCAGCTCTTGCAGTCTCTGCCCATCACCCAGCAGTCTTTCTTCTTTTACACTCAAACAAGGATATACCAAAAAGTCTCATGCTAAGACCATGAAAAACATTTTAAAAAAAGCTGAACGGAAACCCCTGGGCTCTCAGTTATAGGTGTGGATGTGGTCCCAGGAGCAGATGGTCATGGCAATTAAGGCTTATTGCTCAGATCCTGACCGTAATAGAAATTAAGTCACCATAGAACTGTATTAAAGGTCCTATTGTGGAACTACAAATGGTTAGACAAGAGGAAGCAGTGTTTCAGTAGTAGTGTCCCTTGGGATATGCTCTTTGGAGTGGTGTAATTCACATCTTTATCAGTGATCTGATGAGAGGAACATGGTTATACAACAACATAATGAAATCTCCAAGTCTGGCAATGATACTAAGATCTTTCACCTACTAAAATGCTCAGTGGGTGGACAAAATGTGGTGAGTGAGTTTCAGTATGGAAAAACAAAAGGTGATACATTTAAGTACATGGCTACAAAGATTATTTGGGGGCCTTATCACCTCAATTATGAGGAAAGGCTGAGGGAGCTGGGCCTGTTTAGCCGGGAGAAAACTAAGAGGGGATCTAATCAATGCATACCAGGCTGAAGAGAGGGTGTCAAGAGAATGGAGCCAGGCTCTGCTTGAGCAATAGGACAAGAGGCAACAGGGGAAAAAATGGAGCACAGGAAGTTCCACCTGAATATGAGGAAGAACTTTACTATGCAGGTGACTGAGCACTGGAACAGGTTGCCCACAGAAATTATGGAGTCTCCTTTTCTGGAGACATTCAAAAGCCATCTGGACACAATTCTGTGCAAGGTACTCTGGGGGACTCTGATTGAGAAGGGATGTTGGACTAGGTGGCCTCCAACCTTACTCATTCTTCAATTCTGTAATTCTTTGAAATAGAAATTATGTATATCATGTGTACAGATGCAGTTTTCAGGTCTAAATTCAGCAACTCAATGTGCAACTCAAACATTTGGAGTAATTTCTCTGAAATTGGCTTAGTGTGCAGAAGCAGCCTAAAGAGAAGCACTGGAGTGCACTCTGTCACCAGAAAGGGCATGGAGAACAATTTCATGGGCATCATTTTACCAATGCTGAAAACTTTGTTGCACCTGCATTTGGTATAAGGTGTGTAGTCCTGGTCTTCACCTCTACAGGGAGCAGGACATAAATAAAGTGCAGAGGAAGGCTCTTAAAATTATGAGGAGGATGAAATAGCTGCCATGCAGTAGGAAACTAAAAACCCTTGGACATGTAAATTTGGAAAGTAAGAGGTTGAATGATATATTCATGAGGTTTACAAAGTGGTTAAAAAGAACACAAAACCTTTTTTCAGCATAATCCACAAAACTGTAACAGCAGGCACTGGCTGAATTAGCAGGAGGTTAGTACGAAACAGCTCTAAAATGAAGTACATTTTTTATACAAAGGGTAGTGAACTTCTGGAACTTTTTGTCACAGAGGTTTGTGAAGGCCGGAAATAACAGCAGGCTTAAAAGGGTATTAAACAAATTTAAGGGCATTAGATCTACAAACAGATACCTTAAGACTACAAATTGTTCTGAGTAAGAAGTGGTTCATTCTTTACTGTTCAGTATGGTATTCTGATTGTTTATCCTCAAGGCGTTGTTTTTGGACAGGCTTTTGTAACTGGCAGTCTAACACTTATCTTTAGTTTATCTACATTTACTCAAACTACTCTCTTTGTTAATGCCAGCATGAGTAGGGAGCAGAAATCACAACCAGCTTTCCAAAGCAATGGAGGGTGGAGGGTTTGGAAGCCAAGCAGGCAATCTAGAACAGCACAGAGAAGACCACCAAGCAGATTATTTAGCCTCCCACCTCCAACAGTCTCTGAACTGCTGCATACACACTGTGTATACCTGGCTCATCTTACTTCATAACAGGCTCTTCAAATTAGTATGGTTCAGTATGATATTTGTCTCAGAAAATTCCCTGAGCTGAAATAGTTGGAGGTCAGAAGACTATTTGGGAGAAATACTTCCCATGGTTGCCCTCTAGGATTCCCCTTGCTCTTGTAAAAGGATATTGGTCTGAGTCAGTATGGTTGTTCCTGCTCTGACCAGTGCTCCTGCCATATATTGACTACATGACCAGAACGTGCTAATATAAAATTTGAAATGAAATCTACTTGTCTGTTGAAGCCAGACAATAACTGGTTTAATTCCTTTGCACCAGTCAGCTCAACGGGTTGGAGGCCTTAAGAATTTAACATTTGAAAACAACATATGGAAGACCATGTTCATGTACAAACCTCATTGACTGTCCATCACCAAATAAAATTTGGTCACTTTTTGGAGGTGCTATGAGCCAGGTTAAGATTTCAATGGTTATTCTGTTCATTGCTATTTTGATCCTCTAAGGGTCACATGCTATGATTTGCTTATGGGTTGTTAATTTTAGTATATTTTAAATTGGCCTATTTTTCATCTGACTGTCATTGTGCTTAGGTAACATGCTGGATGTGGCATTTTGTAGTTGATTAAAATACACTCAGATATTCTCCTCTAAATCACAAGAGTTAAATAACTTGAAGACTAATTAGCTAATATACACTCTCTATAATTACGTGAGTTCACTTCAGTCTTATATAAAGCCCCATTATTTCAGAAACCAGGTCTTGACAAAGTTTGAGACAGCCAAAGCTTGGAGATACTACGTGACTTCCCTGAAGCTGCTCAGGGAGCAAGCAAAGGAGCTAAATTAGTGCTAGATCTCTTGGGCTCTGAATCACAACCACAACATTGCCCTCCCTCTGCTCACTACTTCTACTCAAGCCACAGCTTCCTATACTGATCTCCTGCAACTACATTCCTGGGGAAACCCAAGGGAGTCTATCTTTTTGGACCTTCTGTCTGTGTGTAAGTGTGCTGGCAGACGGGTGGCCGAGTCACAGATGCCAAACATCTGACTGGGTGAGGCTAAGCAGTAGCCAGAGAGCAAGGCTGCCAAGCTGCTCCCTGCAGACAAGGATCAGAGCCTGCACGTAGCCAGCAAATGTCCGAATGAGGATGTTAACAGAGAAACATCTCTAGCAAAAGTCATGTGTTTTGGCTCCTCCTCTGCCTTACGCCACCACAATGACCCATCACGGTAAACCAAACTTGGAACAAGGAAAAAGCCTCTGAACCCATATAAAAATGCAGTTTATCCAAAAGAGTATTTTCCAGACTTCCTCTGAGGTCGATGCAGTGTTTCCTTACTCTGAGCAATATTGCTCCCAACAATACAGACATTGTTTGAACAATACAGACCCAGACTGAACAATTGCTCTTAACAATGCAAGCCCTTAAACTCGTCAGCCAGAGAGGCTAGCAGAGTTAATGAAACTGGAAAACTCTGCCATCTTGGACTCTTTGCTTAGAAGTGAAATGAAGTGCCAAAAGAAGCATTCCCAGAAGCGAATTTCATCCAGTACCCCAGAACTGTTCTGCTCAGGAGAGAAGGGGCTGACAGCAGTAACCTGAAATACAACTTGTAGGTTGCTGGAGAAGAATGCTTCCCTTCTTTGCTTGTAAAGATGGTCATTTGGGGAAAGCAGCTTCCCAAACCTAACTCAGGCCTTTGGACATAATCCCAGGGCTTCTGGCCTTTGTGAAGGAATTACACAAACTTCAGAGGGACTCCTGAGACTTTGTGAGGCATGTCTCTGTGACACAGGGGCTTGAACTTTTTTCCCACTCACCTGGTTTTCTCCGAGCACATCCTGTGGGATACATTGGGTATTAACTAACTGATATTAACATATTCTTCTTTGTGTCTAATCTCTACATCACAGGTGATTTCAAATCCAGATAATGCATCATTAGGAACAAAACCAATACTCACAGCAAATGTTTTGCCAAGAAGCCTGGAAAATCTGAGCCAGGATAGAGAAAACCATTTATCCCTTTTTCTCTCGTGACTATCTCTCTATTCCACTCATGGATCTTCATTGTGTTATTCCCACAACCAGATCATATGTTTCCAAAGTGTGCACAACTTTTACTTAAATCTTTAAATTGTGAGAAATTACCTTTCTTTAGTTACAACATTTTAATAGTTACCTTCATAGTCAAGAGTGTCACCTGGTTTACTTGGGTTTGATTTCCAGCTGCTGGACCCTTTGTTTTCTATTTTAAGCTGCTTTATTTTTTAAGCAAATTAAATTGATTTCCCCATGGAGAAGTGTGGAAAACTGTTTTAATAAATGATGGAATATAATGTTAGTTACTGGGAAACATGCTTTAGCTTGTAGTAGGTGACCTGAACAATAATACCGTGAGCTGCCTCTAGGTTTAGACATACATAATTATTCAAAACAGTAGTGCTACATAGTGATGATGTAGCAGTTTGTGCAGTTTTGTATTGCTTTTGAACAATTAGAGGTGAACATTAGATCAGAAAATCAATGAGACAATATTTCTTTTTAAAAGTAGAATGGTGAACTATAACTCAAGATAATCAAACCTTATCCCTGACTGCGTTTTGAAAACCACATCCTGTGATAATTTTGTGTTTGAACAATAACAATGTTTTCGCAAATATTTCTTAGCTCAGCAAATCAAATTTTTTGTTAATTGTCTATTGTTAGTCATAAAATAGAAGGACATTTTAGTGCGTATCTATATGCACATATAGATTTGTATAAAAAAATTGTATATAACAGTGTGAGTGTGTCTGTGCCACTTCTATCTCACCTTTTCCAAAGAGCTTGTGCTCTGTCTGCCACAGCCTGATTAAATACATATTAATAACAGATGTTAGATTCCTCTCCCTTTCCTGCACACATGATAATTTTTCAGTTCTCTCCTGCACGGGGCCCAGGATGGGACCTCATCCCCTGACACTTGGAGGAGAGTCTTGTGACTGTTATTACTACTAGCCTTTAGTGATTATTTGCTTCACAGTGATGCCTCTGTGTGTCAGTCATGTTCAGAACCCTTGTGCACTACACAGAAAATTGGTATAAAGGAAGAGGCAATAGATCTACATAGATGGGTAGTACTTAGCCTGATAGGCAACTCTCTCAGCATATCACCAACTAATTCTGAGCCTCTCAGGTGCTATAGAAAAGGCAGATGCTAAAACATCTCTGTGGTTGTTGAATTTATTAACACGTATTAAGAGGTTCCTCCCTCATCAGAAGAGCAACTTGGAAAAATGCATGAAGATGCTTCTTATAAATATGTGATAGCAGGATGGTACTGTATTGCTTAGAGCTGGCACTGGCAATAAATAGATGATACAACAGCTTCTCAGTGCAGCTGGAGAGGACAAGGAAAATAACACTTGCAGAAGCATTCTTAACTAGGAGCCAAAATGTTTGGCATGCCATTTTTAGGTCAGGTGCTAAAATATCGTACTATGCTAATATGAGGCCAAACTAAAATCACAAAGGAGGAAATCTAACCTTTTTGTTTATTTCATTAGATATCCTGAATAATGGTTCTATATGCCCTAAATTTCTGTTAAGAAAAAGGTTTAGTCAATGGATCGTTTATTCCAACTTGCATGATTTCCCACCTACACATGCTCCCCTCCAGGAGATGACAGATTCTGCTGGTGGGCAGACTAGAGACAAGGGGTAGAAAGAACTGAGAAGGGGTGTCTGCTGTGCCTTTCCACTCTGAAGGACATCAGTGCATTACTTAGTTGCACCTGGGGCAGCAGTTCCTCAAAAATGTTTACCCAGCTGGAGAGCTGGAGGACTTCTGCCAAAGAATGCAGTGGAGAAAACAGAGAAGTGAGTGGAGCTCAGGGTGACGGTGGAGTCCTGGCTCATCTCCCTACAGAGACACAGCCTTGTTGCAAGCTAAGGAAGAACATCTGATGGAGTTCTACAAACCAGTGCAAGAAGCTTCCAAGCAGCCTCATAGAAGTCATATCCTGCAGCTGTCAGCAGAGTTAACCATTACTTGAAAAAAACTAATGTACTAAGCAGAACAGAATTTTGAACACGCAAAACTAAGACTCACGGTACTTGCCTATGTGCTGTGATTTATATCAAAAACAGGGAGTGAAAACCCAGAACCTGTCACAAGGCTTGGTCTTGAGTCTTACAAGCTAAAAGTAGCCGTAGGGTTGTGTTGGAGATGACCCAGATTTGCCAAGAATAGCAAACCTATTTAATTCTTTGGGTTTAGGTAGCCAAAAGAGAAGGCGCAAGGAGCTGTCAAATAGTAAGCACCTGCTCTGCATGCATTAATGTTCACATGTATAAAAAACCCCCAAAACCCCGATGTGAGAACGGGTTTGAACAATCCTAACCTTAGACTAGCTGGGTTTGGTTCACATATCCTAAGGCTCTTTATAACTGTGTGGTCCTGCTTATTCTTCTACTTGCTGGCAGGAGAAAAGGGCAATGGAAATCCTTAAATTGCCTACATGACAGATTAAACAGCCTGGTCTCACAGTAGCACTAAGAAACTTGCTTGCAGACAAGGCTGAGCAGGAAAGCAGGACTTTGCTTGCATCATATCATCATTAATATCTACAGTGGTATAGACAAAAGCCAGACATCCAAAGATTGCCTACAATTCCTTCAGGCAATCCACTCCAGATGCTGTCAAGTGACTTCTAGCAGTGCCCTGCTTGGAAAGAGGGATTAGCTGGATGATCCCTGCAATGGCACTAACTCATTCCAACATAAAAAATGTCAGGACAATACATAATAATTATTTCTATTTCTGACACATCTTACACTACACAGTTTCAGAAATTGAAAAATATAGTTCTGAAAGCCCCAGCAGTGATGATGTGATTTGATCAGAACACTAATATGTTATACAGCAGGAAGGAATTACTGAAAATTCTTCCATGTGTACAAATCTTTGCCCCTACTGACTAACAGCCTCTTTCTTGTTGGTACATCTCCAGAGAACTTCCAAAAATAAATTAAACGGGTTTTTAAAAATATACATTTTGGATTATACTTCTGTAACTAATAGATCATGGAAATGATATGTCTAGAACAGGAAATTCAAAATCTGGCTATTAAAACAGGAGAGATTTTGCGAGGAACTTATTGTCCGAATTGACTTAGATGTAGATTTAGAAGCTGAGTAACAAAATTTCCAAGTGTCATTGTGATTTTTGGCAACTCCAGTTGCAAAAAGATGTCAAATTGCACGCCTGGTCACAGTAAAAGAAAAACCTTCCCAAGGTTAGGGAGTGGTCAAAGATAATGCTCCAGATCTCCTTGCCTTCCTGCTGTACTGATTTTCTACAATTAGTGCCTCAAGGTCATGAATGTATCAAAGACAGGATAATGCTGCATATAATAGGAATTCTTCTTTTTTTCCCTGAGATGGATATCTATTTGTCTGCTGCTCCTGTTCATGAAGAAGTGGAAGAGCAGATTATATGGCAAGAGGAGGCATTGGTGCTTATAAAGAACCTAAAGAGAAGGAGATAACTACTGGAAGGAATTAATCAGTGTATGTCTTTTCTCTGTCCCACAGCCAGTGTCTCATTCTTTAGCTTCACAGTTCTATTCTATTTTGTCACCACATTCAGCTCTGGCTACACCAAACTTTTAACAACTAGACAACAGGAGGGCAGGGATTAGATAAATTAGAAACTTCATCATGTCCCTAAAGCTGCAGAGAAATTCAGATTGGATCCACAGAGAAAAAAGGAAGTTTGTGGAGCGTTGGGCAGGCAAAAGAGAGGGGGAACAGCACCAAGAATAGCTGTGGTGGGGAACAGAATAACTACAGGCATAACCTGACCATGTGTGACAGCCTTCCTGATTAGGGGAAGACAGCAGTCGTTCTGCTCCCATTCTCCCAGGACTTACATTGTCCTAAAAAGACTCTGAAAAGGGCACAAGCTTCTGTTTCCTGCTCTTTTTGCACACTAAGAAGAGCTCTGGAGTGCAGTCCGGTACAAGTGGGCTTGTTTTGAACTATGGCTTTATGGCTCCTTTAAGATTAATGTGGTTAGGGTTTACATGTGGGAAAAAGGCTGTTCCTCACCCCCACATCCATTCTATGCTCACATGTACTCCAAATCATCCATAAAAGGTCTGCAACATAATCATGACACTGGTCAAATATGAAGGGCAGCCTTGCAAAATTTTACTTATTCACACTGCCTGTGTGAGTCACCTTTCATTTTAAGCAGTAAGTAAAGCATTTTTTGGCTCTTGTCACCACTGATGAAAATAGGGATGAATAGATTTTCTGTAACTGTAAGGCAAATTCTTCTTCTGTTCTACTTTACTCATGGCATTTTTGCAAGTCTGAAGCCAAAGTGTTTCATTCTGATCCAATTTTATTGGGTTTTCTCAAAATCTGTGTGTTTCCTAGACATGAAGAGCACCCAGTGCATATACAAAACCTCATATTTTAATTTATCTGCAATTTTGTTTTTCAGGATTTAATCAAATGATGATGATAGCTAGCTACACTTCTGGACAATTTTCCATGACTTCCCAGTACAGTGAATAATCGTCTAACTAGACGTTGCCCTCTGTTGCGTGTTCATCTGTTGATATCTAGCACTCCTCTCGATGGACACACTGACAAATGACCCAGTCTTAAACATCTTCTGTCATATTTGGTAAGGTGCCTCAACACTGAAGATTTTTTCTGTATTCCTGAAACTGATTGATAAACCTGGCCAGATTATAGGACTCCTTCTGAAGAAAGTAATGGTCAATCATTTTTGAAGCAGTTGTAAGCAAGGAGCAATAGCTTTCCAATCTTCTCACTCCTGTTCTTTATACACACTAGACCTCTTGGGAATATCTGAAGCATTGCCAGAAGTAATTTTTATTTTCTTAGCTAACATGAGTAAAAGGTTACAGATGCTGAATGCAGTTTACATTCTACTTAACTGTGCCATTGATTATGCTCACCTGGAGCTGCAAATTGGTCCTTCTCAGGAATACTTATGGGGAACTAGCTGCTGGTATAGCAAACAGCTGTCTTTTAAACCACCATTCCTCAAGAAAAGATCAACAAATTCTTAATTCTTTTGGTTATTGTTTATGCAGTGTTTATTCTTGCAGTGTTTTCCATCTGTGCATGTAAGTTCCCTGAAAATAACTTACCAATAGTCTAATTTGTTCCAATGAACAGAATTCTTCAGGTCATTGGTTTCTGGTATTTTTTTAATGTGATGATGGGAAATTCAAGTTCAAAGCACTCACAATCTCTTAAATATTGTACTTAAAATCGACATGAGACATAACTTTTAAATTGAGGTCCATGATAGTTCTCCAGTACAATATGAAGAGATTATTTGAGTAGCTGATACAGAGTATCCAGAAATTTTCCCTGTGTGTTTTCGCATCTCCCTTGATACCTGCATGCCTTGCAGTTTTCAGAGTATTTATCATAGGATATATATATTCATTGGGCCTAGTCCCCATAATGGCAGACACTGTACCATGAAATCCCTTCCTAAGACACTCTCTGGCTACCAGCTTTGCCAGAATCAGATTGCTCCCATAAGATTCCCCTCCTTAGACTTACCAATCTTCATCTCAAAACTCAGTGCATTTGTAGGTTTCCTTATATCAGAGGTCTGGTTTCAAAAGTCACTGTGTTCCTACTTTCCAGCCCAGCTACACTTATGACCATTTTCAGAATTATGCTCCACCTTTCCTGAGATTTACTAGTTCCTGCCCAATATGCATCTAGCTAGGAAAGTTTTTGTTATTTTTTTAATAGCTGAGGACTTGAATCACAAGAAAACTCAGCACCCTGGAAGACTGGAACAGGTTGGATAAAGGCATCTTTCTTTTTGTAAGTGTGACTTGGATTTGAAAAAGCTGAATTTTTGAACTCTGGCCCATTGCCTGCATTTCCTGGTAACTATAACAGACATGGGCCATTTGTGAACAGCTCAGATATTTGGACGCCACTTACATACACAAGACTTGATCCAAAACCCACTACAGTCAATGGAAAGACTTTTGGTTGACTTCCATTCTCTCTGGACCAGGAATACTTCATAGGGCTAAAACATACATGCTGTCTTTTGCTGTTTTTTCTCCACGTAGTAGCACATCCATAATGCCTTTGCAAATATTTTCCAAATAATGGTCCAAAACAAAGACCCGAGTGCCTTAGCACAAAGTTCCCTTCTTCATAGAAAAATTCCAAAGGGCATAAACAGCAACTGTGAGTCACCACACCCAAAACAACAAATCAGTAAGTAGCAAATGCTCAGTAAAGATAATTCATCATCTATAATGTGCAGAAAAACAAACGGAAAAGCTTTGAAACAGGATTACCACTATGAAGGTATGAGTTTGTACAAATGCAGATCCATTTATGAAACACTGCAGCAATCAGAATTGCTGGGGAAATTAACAGAGAATAATGTGGGACTTGACCCTTGAAGCCACAGACACAGTATTTTTGTTTGTATATATAAAAAAAAAAAATTATTTCTGCCAATTTCTAGTGGGAGTCATTGACTGTTTTCACTGACAAAAATTATTGTTAGATTGCCAAAATTGTAAAATAATCATGAGATGTTTCATTAAATGTGACAGTTGAACTGAGCTCCTGAAAGAATGGGAAAACTTGGCACACTGCAAAATTTGGGCTCTTCGCACAGCCTGTGAGCAAAAGGAGATTTTCCCTGCAAACTGTTATGAAAGGATCTTAATGTGTTTGAGAGAGAGAGCACAGGAACTTCTGTGCCTGGGGCTGCTGGAGTTGTATTTTTTGGAGAGTGGAAGGCCTGGAGCTTGTGGGGCACTGATGGGCTAATTGCACGAGTACGGCTGGTGCTGTGAAAAGCAGCAGTGGCCCTGCTGAGTCTCCATCCCATGGAATCACAGCATCCTCGCTCAGGTGGCACGAGTGTCAGTGTGTACATCCAGAGCCACCTCAGCAGCACAAGGGAGAATTAGTGCTTCAGTAGTAATAGAACAGCTTGCCCAGATTCAGTCTCTGAGGTGCACCTCAGGGCACCAGGATCAGAGGTGAAGCTGCTGCCCTGCCAGCCTAGACATGTGGACACTTGGAGGCCCTGGGATCCAGGCACTGGATATGCAGCCACTTGTACCACCTTGCCCCATTACTGCTCCCCACTGAGGAAGACCCAGCTCTCACTGCCAGTCACAGAATGGTCTAAGTCCTTCCTGAGCCCAAGGTGCTGCCATGAAAACAGTCTGTTTATTGTGTCCTTGCTCTCAGGAGGCTGCTGCTGGGTTTGAAGGTAAGGCAGAGTGTTTCAATCAATGAATTTCCAAATGATCTGGAGTTGTGTTATGGTTTTAAATCACCCAAATTTGATTGTAAGATTTAAGTAATTTAAATGTTCATCATAAATCTGAACACAACAAATCAAAGTTTCTCTTTGGGGGATGCAAAAATATGAACAGCATAGGAAAATATAGAAATCAACTTGGTTTTCCAGTTGCAGGTAAACACTGAGCAATCTAGGCCACTGACCACTCCAATCAATACTGGATTAGTGCCAAGGAGTACTAGGATAACCCATCAGAAAAGTTAAGATGATAAATAAAAGACCAAAAGAGAAGATGTATATAGATAGAAAAGATAATGTTTGTTTTTCTTTCCAAAATATGTCTTGAGAACCCTACACTCTGCAAGAACAGACTGTACTGGCATGAGCAGACAAAAAGCAGTGGGAAAGACCGGTAAATCCCCTTTCAACCACATAAACAAACTTGTCTCTAGGCATGACATCACAATCCATAAAAGACTCCAGTGCCAGGGTTTCATTCTGCTTTGAGTGTCACAAGCATTAATTTTAGACTTGACTTGTTGAATAACCCCAGAGGGGAAATGAAAACAGGCAACCAAGACTTTCCTCTATTCATCAGAGTTCTGAAGGCAGTTTCCCACCAGCTGACACAATGTATTTCAGCCTTTTCTTGAAGAGCAGCATAGCTAGAAAGAGCTATAGGGCATGGATTGTCCTCCTGGCAGGAATGTGAACTGCTGGTTTATCTTCTGAAAGATCAGATGCTTTTGTTTGTTCACAGTATACTGGCTGTAACAGAACCAAGTGGGTCCACTTAGACATAGACATATAATTCATCCCTTCCTGAAAATGTTTGTGTTTGTGATAATGCCTGGCAATAAACCAAGCTTCCACTGAAAGGTCTGAATCTACTTCTCCAGCAAGAACAATTCAGTGATAATACAAAATAATATGTTACATCCAAACAATAATGTGCCACAAAGTGACAATCCACAGAGAGACAGATGTCAGTGATCTGCCAAATCAACAAACAACTCTTTCAATAGGTAAGAAGGTTCCCCATTGGTGTTCCAGTTAATGCCGGGGTCCATGCTCCAAGGTTTTCACTGAGTGGCAGCTAATGGTTAATTTAAAGCAGAGCATTTTAGTGAGGGGGAAGATTGGTCTTCCACTTCTTTCTCTTTCATTGCTTTCAGACCCTTATGAGGAAAGAGAACAAAATTAGAAAAAAAAGAGGTGAATCTATTATTCCCTCATTCTTTTAGTCTAAAAAGAAGAAAGGGTCTTGTAAAAATCTCACTCCCCATGCTGACTACAATTATTTATTTTGCAAGGTGCTGGGGAAAGGTTAAGAGCAGGAATTGGATGAGCACAGTCAGAAATCAGCTATTTTATGACCTATCAACTCCATCACCCTTCATCAGTCCTAAGATGGATCTTTCCCTAAAAGCTTTTCCATGGAATAAACTACCTCAATTTTCAATTCTACACAAAGCAATTCAGAACTGCAGTTTTTCAAACCATGGTAGCAACTGGTGTTGGAGACAAAGTACACAGTTCCGTTGTGTGTGGGACCAGAGCTGTGACATGCCGGATAATGTGGGGTGGGAAATTATGCAGTCCCTGGAACATCACTAGGTCATGGAGGACCCACCAGAAACGCTTATAAGCCACCTCTGCACACATCCTCTACCAAAACTGCAGTCACTATTTAGTGTTTTGTCATCTGTTTACACAAAAATTTTGTCCTCTCTAAGGGTTCACTTCTGAAAATAAGCCTCTGTTTTAAATGCTTTGACAGTGACTGCATAAATTTACATGACGCATTTCACAATCCTTGGAAAATTGCTTTGCTTATGATGGATACTCAACATTTCTTTGAGATAAGTTTGCAGTGGGAGCTGCGGGGGAAGGCTACACTGGCAAGACATCAAAATCTGAAGAAATCATAGAACACTGCTAATAACATCTTTGTGCTTTACCTCAACAATTATTTTTACAGCATGAGGAATTGTGCCAGAAATTCAAATTACATTCATTTTATTACATTTGCCCAAGTGTTTTGCACGCAGGTATAACCCACTTTGCATCACAAGAATTAAGTAGGAGCCAATTACTGAATCATAGAATTAGAGAACTGTTGAGCCTGGAAGGAGCCTCTGGAGGTCATCTTGTCCAATCTACCTAGAACCAGTGGCCCAAGACTATTTTCAGACAGTTTTTGAATGTCTGTCCAAGGACGGAGACTCCACATCATCTCTGGACAACCTCTGGCACTGCTTAGCCACTCAGTCAGTGAAAAAGGTTTTCCTGATGCTCACATGGAGCCTCCTGTGTTTCAGATTGTGCTCATTGCCTCTGGTCCTGTCATTGGATACCACTGGAAATAGCCTGGCTCTGTCTTCTTTTCTCCCTCCATCAGGTATTTATACACATGGATGAGATCCACCGTGAGCCTTCTCTTCCCCAGGATGAACAGTCCATCCAGGTTCTTCCATCGTTTGCTATTATATTTTCTTGAGTGTAAATGTCCATCTGGTAAATCTGACCTGTTGCTTCTTTGCCCTCTGCCCAGTGCCCTTTGAAATGTGTTTAGATGATTACAACATGGGACTTTACCACATAAACTTTTTCCCCAGTTAAGAATAGCAGCACTAAAATCGACCTCGTTTTTCAATACACATGAAGTCACAATTGGATAGGAAACAACCTCTGAAAATATTGCAAATGTTAAAGTGCAAGAGAAGGCAGAGAGATAAGTTGTTGCTGGTTTTGATATTTTCTAAATTGTTCTTGTTCAACTGCCTACATTTCATTTAAATATGTATGATGATAGAGATACTTATAGGAATTATAAAACCGATTGAATTTTTATTCATCATTTGCTAAAATAATTCAGCTTTTATATAAGCTAGCTCATATGCTTCTGTTCAGTGGCAGATACTTTGAGCAGATGTGCCCTTTGTGTCTTGCGTCTTAGAAAGATGGATGGATATTTTTAATATGAAAGAGACAATTCTTTTATCTATTTTATTTCTCCTTGGAGCATTTCCTAGTTTCTACACTAATAATTGCCCACAGGAAAATGATTCTGCATTTTGCTTTTGTAAAATGTAAGTAACATACTTAGCTGAGAGATCCAAATTCACCCACTCAAAGATATTTTCCCAGTCTTGAGCCTGACGAAGTTCAACAGGGACTGAGGTTCTGTATTCCAAAACATAAACTAGGCATGGGATCCCCAGCACAGAGCACTGCTATGCAGTTTCCTTCTAAATGTCCTGGCTGGCTAACCAGGGAGGAAAAGATTTTAGGAAAAGACTTCATATTTTACTCTTGACTGTCCACCTTTCTGTAAGAAGGCACCTCCTCCTTCCTCGTGGAAAGCACTGGGTGACTGCGAAGCACAATCTCGTGATGTACAGGGAATGAGTTTACTGTGGCTATGGATGGCAAACCACCAAGTCCTCTATACACATGTTCATAGAAGCCACACAATGAGTTCTTATGTGGAAGGAATTCTTGAAAACATGACCATTTCATTTAAATTAAGGCTGCAGAGAGGCACAAGCAAACCTGACCTGCATTTGAAGATGGGGAGTTACAAGTCACCTTCCATTCAGAAGTTATTTAAAAGTATTCATGTGGTAGTAGACCTCAGCAAAAACTGCTATAATACTCTGCTGTCATCAGATCTTGCTAGGTAGGGCTCAGCACCATGAGAGCACAGCTAAACAGGCTTCTTTAAAAAGCTGGTCCATGTCTGAAACCAGAGTATAACCAGTCCCAGTGCCAAACAGAAGCTGAACTTTCTGGGGGAAAAAAAACTAACTTAACTCAGGGTACTGAGAGCTATTGAAAATCTGGCCATAATTCATGAAATTCTGTGCTGATCCATTTCCAATGAGCTTATTAAAGGCAAAACTCAATTGGTTTGGAAGGAACTAGTTCTTTCTCCAGTGGAATTTCCACCACACTGAGATGTGGCTTTTCCCACATTACAATGCACAATGCTACTAATGTTACAGGATAATCATAGCCCAATGTAATGTGCCAAAAGTCTGCACACTAAGCTAGAAATGTTGGTTCTAAATTTTGGCTGCCAAAGCTGAATTGATTCACTCAGCTTTAGAAATATGTATCCATTTGCAGCATTTTGCATAGGTGTGGAACCTGGGGAAAGATTAGCAAGAATATAATCAGATACAGCATATAAAGGAAGGTGAATTTAAAACTGGAATAAAATGCCATACAATATTGGTAATAAAGTAAGATCTTCCCAGCTGTTGTAGCTGGAGCCATTCTTAAAACTGCAAAAGCAAAATCAGTTGTAAATGAAAAATACGTGTATAAGACATGGCAGTGAATATACAACTTATGAATCACAAAACACATTTCATCATAAGGATCACAATTTCTCATAAAGATCATATTTTATCATTCTATTCATTCTGTTTACACAGAATGCAAACCACAGGGAAAATAAAGCCATTCTACACGTGAAATATAAGCTGTTTGGATCTTCTGGGGTTCTAAATGCACAGTTGACTACACTTTCTTAATTTACCATGTAGTGGAGTGTCTAAGTGTCACAGAAGCATTCTGCCAAAATGAAAAATATTTTAAAGAAATTTATGGTGTTGTAAGTTACCGTAAAACCAATGTGTTATGTCTTGACCTACATACATTTTTGAAGCCTTGCAATACATACATAAAGTCTGACAAAGATAGTTGATAGGTAATAAAAATAAGGGAGATCTGCCTTTTCTGACCACTTCTAGACCTATACCTTGATCTGAAATGAGTCTGTTCTTGAACATGCCCATCCAGAGGGTTTTTTACCTCTCTAGCACCTCTAGGTTCAGTTTGAACACCACCTCATCTTATGAGACCATCTCAGAAGTACTTTTAAGAAGGAATGAATAATATATTTTGGTTTCGAGACCTCAAGAACTCTTTGTTTACTCTAATGTGCAAGATGGATCTGTTAAAACACATAATATTACTATGCAGAAAATAGGAAAACCTCTTCTTGTGATACATAATCTCATATATATATACATATATATGTAATATTACCCATTCGCCTCTGAATAAGAGACATAGAATGATTCAGAAATATGAAAATAGAGGTTTTTTTCATGCAAAAGAGAAATTTAAAATTATAAGTTGCAAGTCTGAGTAATGCAGTTACACTGAGGTTGAGACATATCACAAATGGACTGAATCAGTCACACAGCTGAATGAGTAGGGTTGTTAAAGAAAATCTTTATTTCAGGAAATTGGTAATATTGCTTCTGACACAGACAGTGTTTGACCGAAAGATTATCATCTATTCTCCTTTTAATGTCTTTCCATTTAGAGCTTATTTCAATGAGAATTGTCTAAAATATCTATTTATAAAGACTGCCTGTGACTCTTATCCACTCTACATTTCTAGTACTATTTCTGTATACTGGTACATACAGCAGGATATAGCTATCATTCACATTTCTAGCATATTCCCTTTTGAAAAAATATTAATAACATTCTGCTTCCAATTACTGTATTCTTACAATATGCAGAAATTATGTCTGTGTATTGTCTGCCAGAAAGGGATGGTGAGTACATTTATTTTAAAGTGTAGGCCTCTTACTTTCTCCTACACTTTATTTTAAAGTGTAGGCCTTTTAAATGTAGGCCTCGTTTATTTTTCTGTAGATCATCAGCTACAATCTTCACCATTTTTTTCCCAGTAAATCTCCACAAATCACAGCACAAAGTACTGCCTTAAATACGAACATGAAGATTTGTGAGAAAAACTGTGGGGTTTCTTAAATTTTACATCTGTTTCAGTGTCTGTAGTTCAAGTATTAGATGTGTAATATCTCAGTTCTTAATTTATTCCACTTCTGTTGCCTTTCCCTGGTCTTAAAATTAAGAGCCAGACATGGTTAAGGGAGAAAGGGGTTTTTACCTTGGTATTTATTTAAGGATCCTCAAAGGTGCACCACTTCGCCAAGGTGGAATGTGCTGAAACGCACACACATAAATTGCGGATACAATTTACAGACCTTGCAGATTAGCATATCCATCAAAGATTCCCCAATGAGAGGCTCGAATGAAACCCCATCCTGAGGAATTCCCGCCTGGATGGGCCTATCTTAGTTTACAGGATGTTCAAGGGAAGTCCTTGGTTTCAGGATAGCGTAGGGCTTTCTGGCCTCCAACCACAAGGCCTCCAGGATGTTTGGTCTCCTGGTTTAAGGGAATATTGGGTCTAAGCTAAGTTATCAGACTTAAGGAACTACAAACATGTGGGCTAAAAGCACTGAGGATACATAAAAGCTATATAACAGGGTATATAAAAGTGGTATAAAAGAAAAGGCAAAAAATCATCATGGTAACACTTCTGTGTTTCCAGCAGAGGCCTCATTGTCATCTTTATTTAGTGACAACACTCACTCTCTTCCATCTCTCCATCAAGACTCTGCTGCGTTGAGTCACATTCCAGTGTCAGCAGCCATTGTCCCTCCTATCACACCTTCAGCCTTAGTAGGAGCAGCCCATACAGCCCTCATAATGGACAGGTTTCGTACAATTTTACAATCCAACCTGGTGAAGGAATAGTCCTAGTGATGACCATTTAAGGATTTCCCAACCAAATATTGTTAAAATACTGCATGAGCAGAAAATAGTATTTTCAGAGAAAAATGCTGAGCCTGACTGTCCTTTCCAAGTAAACATGGGGACCTCCCCACCCTGCCATGACCCAGGATGCCATTTCAGTCCAGCCTGGGGCCATCAGCCCCTGCCCCAGCACTGCTAGGAATCATGAAAACACTTCAATTTTGTGCCACTGTCGAAGTAAAGCTTTTGATCTTTACTATGCATTTAAACATCTTTCTCTTCAAATTTCTGGAAACTGCACCTATTTCACTAGGAAATTTCTTGCCTCATTTGTGGGGAAGCAAGTGCCATAAAAGGAAGACACATCTTTCAGACATGTATTTGAGAAATCGGACAGATATAGGAAATGTTTGGTGCTGTTTTGACTTTTGTTGCTACTGAAAAGAGATTGGTTCAGGAGATTGAGAAATATAACTGCAGGATACTACCTTAGAGGATGCACTGGCTGGGATTTTACAGTCTACAGGCATTTTCTGTCAAATATACTGTACACAAGGGCATTGCCAAGTAACAACAGAGAGTATTCATGGTATTCTGAGGAACTTCCAAAGAAAACAAGCCTGCAGATTACACTTTATTTGAGGTTATGCTGACATTTTTCACATGAATGGGGTTTCTGGAACTGAAAATTAAAGGATAAACATCTAAGAATGGATTCTGGGCCAGGATTCCTGCTTTTTGTTTAAACCTTGGTTATGGTTTTATATCTTTGGTTATTTAGCCATAATGCAAAATAATGTTAAGATTAAAAGCCATTGCAGTTAAAAGAACATTATCTTCCACTGTCTTCCAGTGCACCAAAAAGTACTTTTGTTCCTTGGAATTGCATAGAAGTAATAGATTTGGTTTAAAATCATGTCTTGAACTATCTCACTTCATAGTTGACAATTGCAGATACTTATAAGAAGAAAATAATATAATCTACCCAGAAGACTTCCCACTTGTTAATCTATCACAACAGGAGTGTAAAAGGTAGAAGAGGTCTAACAGCTCAAAAAGATACAGGGAGCCTTGGAAAGGCCAATAGTTATACAAGTGTCAACAATAAGAAACCCTAAAACTCCGTGTCCAATCCCCTGCTTTAGAGTTCTGGATGCAAGATGGGTAATAGCAAATTGCAAGTCACATGGAGTACACGATTTAGGAATCCTAGAAACTTTCTTAATCTTTTGTTCATATACTGCCAGAAAAATAGCAAGTAAACAGGTGTTTGGAATAGCAGGAAGGCAAAGGGAGTGGAAGACAGCAGAGGGATCCCTGCCTGTCAAACTTTACTTTGCGAGGCTAAACAAGCCCAACTCTTGCAATCACCAGGTGCTCCAGCCCCTGGACCACCTTGGTCTTGCTTAGATGAACTAGCTGCAACATGTCCTTATCCTTCATATTTCCTACAGCTAGACAGGCAGGAGGCCTTTAGAGTGGGGAACAGCTCATAAGCTTCAGGAAGGAAAGAGGGCATGGAAGAAGGGAAGGAACGCCATGCCAGGCATGACATGTTGGCATAACATGAGAGAGAAAACTGCTCTTGTTCAGTGTACAGTAATTTTAGTTACTTTGCTCTGTTCATTGTCATGAACAGAACCCAAAGCTGCAAACATTAAATAGAGTGTTGCAATTTTCCTGTAGAGGTTGCTATGAGGCATAAACATCAGGGCACTAAAACTGATAAACGTCTCCCATTTTTTTCAGTTTGGCAGCTGCAAAACCAGTATTACTCAAGGTATTTATCAATTTTATATACTTCTTCTTATCTCAGACAGGAATACTTTTTTTTAAACAATACTGGAATTCTGTTTTCTGCTTAGTGACCAATAACTCTGGTGAAGTTCATGACAGTAGGCCCTGGGTATGTTCCCTCTCTAATGGAAAAAGATACAGCTTTTGTTTTCTTCTTTCTGGTATTTCCTGTGCATCTGAAGCTTTTCTACTTTCATTACAGATGAAGGAAGAAAATACATCTCCTTCATTATTTTTAACTTCAGAACTTGACAGGGATAACACGCTCTGAAAATGAGAAACAGAAAGTATTTTATTTCTTCTCTGTCCCATTTTCATTGATTTATTCAATATTTAATATTATAAAAATAATTTTTGTAGTGACTTGGAAGATAACTCGAGGCTGGTTAAAGAGGCCAAGTTATTAGGGCCATATTGCTTTCTGAAACTCAGAGATCAATGGCTGTCTCAAAGGAAACATCCAGAAATGTCATGCTCTTAAAACTTTAGGAACCCTTGAAAATCCAGTGAGCAGATTGCATTGGCCCAGGAAGTAATAAAGATGAGCTTCACAAAGAAAATGTACAGTGATAATGAATAAAAATCTCAAGACATCCTGGACTGCCTATAGAGGAATGACAAACAGGGGGAGTCCAACTGGGCACAAAACTATTCTTTACAAACAGTTCAGAAACAGACAGGGGGTGTTCAGGGATGAATAAATTCATAACCACAAAGCTGACACAGAAATGAAACTGAGACCAGCACTTGTGAGACATCTCAATACAGTCTTGCTGCATTTCCTCATCAAAAAGCAAATAACTGATTACTAAGGGCTTTCCAAATCTCCAAGCATAGAGAACAGATTTGTTCACTCAAAGCAGGACTACAAATGCAACCTCACTAAATTTGGTGGAAAAAACACAGCTGATCATACAAGAGAATTTCACAATCACTGTCTGAGGTGTAACTGTCACAATTAGCTCAATGGTTGCACAAAAGAAGTAAATAAGGTGGAAACATATTAAGCAAAAATCAATGAAAATGCAACTGAGCATTTATTTTTTCAGAGGCCAATAGTGTATCAGCACTAAAATCACTGTTGGATTATATTCTTTTTAGCTGAATGTCATCTAAGAAATGTTCAGATGTGGAAAAGCGTTCAAGATAATTTCTTTTGATCCCCAACTCCTTTTCCAGAACATGAAAGTTATCAGTAAGCATTTTTTAACTAGTTGATCAAGGCAAAAGTTTGAGGCCTTCTGCAGGATACTGAAGGAAATAAACCCTTTATTAGAAGTTGTGTTTTCTTGATGGCTATAAGCTAGCCTGATCTTTTTTTACTTTGAAGAGCAGAAATACAACTAACTTCATATCAGTAGGTTCAATGGTACATCAAAAATAAAATTATACAAAAAGTGTTCATTCTTATTTAAAAATTGTCATGAAAACAATTCATATTCTCACAGTGCAACATCTTCCCAAAATGTTTTCCCATTTGTAGGTGTGGTCTGAGCTGCAGTCAAAAAATACCAACACATCATTTCACTTCATAACAGCAAGGGCAACCTCAAGGATTATGTGCCTTATTTAATGTGTTTTCCACAGAAGAATTTATTTTGGAAACTTGCTAATAAGAATTATTGCCTTTAAGATCTACAGATACTGATCAAGTTATCATTAATATATATATTTTTTACTTTTTTTAATACAAAGAGAGGCCTTAATGGGAACATAGATCGACTGTTTGTGTTGCTTTTTTAAACTCTTTGTGTCTGGCCAAATCAGTTATTGTCCCTTTATCTTCTTCTTTTAGGAGTCTCTCTAGCAGTCAACACTAGGGCATTCAACGGACTACTGCAAAACCACAGCAAAAGTAAAAATGAAGGACAGCACTCTTACATCCTTTCCTTCACTGCATTTTTGCCCACTACTGCACAAAGATCTCAGCAGTGATGCATCACCACAATATTTAGCCTCCATAAATCCGTAGCATTGTCTGGGTATTTTTGCAGTTTTGCTATCCATGCTATCAGAAATACAAAGAACTTGCTCTCTGAGCAGAGGTTTGTGGGACGAAGATTGTCTTCATTGAGTTCCTCTCTGTAAATACAGAATCACAGAGTCACAGAATGGGTAAGGTTGGAAGGGACCACAGTGGGTCATGTGGTCCAACCTCCCTGCTCAGGGTCATCCCAGAGCACACGACACAGGACCGTGTCCAGATGGTTCTTGAATATCTCCAATGCGGGAGACTCCACCCTCTCTGGGCAATCTGTTTTGGTGCTCAGTCATTCACAGGTAAAGTTCTTCCTCATACTCAGGTGGAACTTCCTGTGCATCAGTTTTTGCCCTTTGTCTCTTGTCCTGTTGGTTGGCACCACAAAGAAGAGCCTGGAAACCTCCCCTTGACACCCTCCCTTCAGATACTGATAGACCGTGGTGAGGTCCCCTTTCAGTCATCTCTTCTCAAGGCTGAACAGGCTCAACTCCCTCGGCCTATCAAATGCTCCATAATGATTTCAAGCAAGCAGCAGCCCTTTCCGACCTACTTGTTTGTATCCACAGTTTTTGCCAGAATGAGAGGAAATGAGTATGCAATTAAAACTCAGCTTTCAAACAATTTCCTTCTTTGAAACTGACAGACTGTATAAACTGCTCAGTTGTGTATGAGATATTCAAGAACTGAAATTTGTTTGTATTTGCATTGAATCTGTATTTTTCCAGGATTTCTTTGGCTCAGCTTTGCAACAGCTTTCCCAGAAGTGTCATCAGTAGCCCTACCACCTCCTGAGAGTCATTTTCCTGAGAATTCCTGGAAATAAGTTTTCTTCCTTCTTGGCCTCAAACAGTAAACACTCATTTATAAGCTGCCCAAACATCTAAAGTATTTTCTTCATATTTTGGATAGGCCAGTGAAAGTTCTTTTTGCTTCAAAATGTACTGTCAGAAACCTGACTCATGCCAAACAGGTGAAAGAAGTGTTAACCAGATTTGGGGATCATATTTAAATGAAACATAAATGCTTATCAGCACTTATCTCGAGATGTCCACGACTCGTACTTTGCAATTCTATGCCTGTAGGGAGCACACAACCTAGAGCTTACATCTACCCTGCAGATCTGTGAGCAGAATTTTGTCCGTAAAAATGTATTGACTACCAACAAGCCCAGGTTTTATTGAATGTTTAAATATTTCAGGCCACCAGATCATCAAATAGTGGTATCTCTATTAGGATTGATATCAATAAAGAACACCAAAAAAAATACAAGGCATCCTTGGTGGGCATTTGGTATATTTTGTGAAGAAATAAAAAATAATTTAAAATATATGCTTTAAATAAGGTAAAATTTTCTGTTTGGAGGACAGAAAGGGATCTTTTAAATGAAGACATGGGCATCTAGTTAAACTTGTCCTAGAGACACACAATGCCAGAAAAAGACAGATGGGAGATCAATTCAAGATGTCATTATTTTAAAATACAATTCAGATAAATATTTTCATTAACGTCTTCAAATTTCTACCAGTATCTTTTTTTTTTCTGCCAGACACTTGTCTTTCTTTATTGTACATGAAACTGCAGAACATGTTTTTGATACTCAACTCTGAAGACTTAGAAAAAAGCATAAAGAATTAATAGCTTGGATTCTCCTTTAAACATCCCTCAGTTCAGCCCACAAGTAGTCTCTTACAGTCTAAAAGGCATACGGCTGTAATCAGGATCACTCTTTGAAATGCCCTTTGTTTGTATTTCGTTTCACTGATAACCAGTCAGGCAGTCTATGGAGATGTGTAATTTCCATTTGTGGACACTAAAATTTGCCATGCAGCTTTCAGTGAAGAGTAAGATTCAGTGATCAGGAAGCCAGCCTGCACATCTAGCTTCACTTCTGTGACAGATTTCTTGCATTTCTTTCTTAAGAAACAGAGCTCCAGCTTTCCCAGTTATGTCAAAAGGCTTTGCTCCAGGTCCTATGGCAAAAGCCATTTCTACTTATAAGGTAGATAATTAAGATACCGTGGATAAGAAGGATCACCACCTGTCCTCTCTCTACTCCTCAGTTAGCAAGTAACACTTCTGGCCCACTGTTCTTTCCCAAATCACTCTTTTCACCCTCTGTACGTAAAGCTCCATCTCAGCCATCAGTGTGATCAGAGCTTGTGTGAACACAGATGACCTGAGCAGGGAGGAGCCAGCTCAGGAACAGTCCCAGAAGGATGGAACTCAGCAAACACCACACCCCCACTTCCTCAGGCAAGCTATTTGCTAATGTCAGTGCTGCTCCAATGCCCACAGCACACCAGGAATTACAGGCTGTGTAGCTTTAAGCCCTCTCTGCAGTGCAAGTAGCTCCTCAGGTGCAAAGTCTCTCTCTCCCTGCAGTAGCCATCCACTAGAAATCCCCCAAAAGACAGCAATTAATCCTCACAGCAGATCTCATTTTCTTTACCAAATGCCTTGCAGACTGAATTTCTTAAAAGTTATTCATACCTCAGACAGAGGAGGCATCTCCTGCTTTCATCCACCCACCTCTAGCCACCACAGCCCAAATACCTACTTCCTATTCCCATTCTAACTGATTTTTGATACCTGGCATTTTCAGATGATTGAGTAAATAACACTAACACAATACAAATATATCAGTCCCACAATGCCTTTCAAAAAATGAATAGACACATAAATTTTCAGTAGTTTTATTGAAAAATGCCTCTTTCATTTCAGAAATAAATAATATAAGGCAGTGAAATTCACAATTTGCAGTTAAAATATAAAAGCAGCAATTCTATATCCATAGTCTTGCAAACAATTTCCAACTGCTTTCGGTAACTAAGAAACATTGTATTCTGAAAAAAAATCCATACTAAATATACAACATAAACATGCAATTCCATCTCTGCAGGATTGACTGCAATTTGGCATAAATGTAACTGTGTCTACAAACAAGGAGATTTCAGGCATTATTAAACTGTATCCAGTTGATACAATGATTTCAGCTACTTAATGTTTGTGGTGTTTAGAGGAGATGTATAAGAGCAGTATATGCTCTGCAGACTGTAACTCAGAATAGAAGAAAATTACAATGATACTGGAAGGAGAGGGAAATTTTTGTTTCTTTTTAACTAGATATTGCAGACCTGTGATCTGACTGAACTGAAAACATGCATTTGAAAAAGAAGAAAAATGTAGAGCTAAAGCAGACAGTCCTTAGAAATTTTGCAACAGCTCTTCTGTTATTTTTGTTTTGTTTTTTCAGTTTTCTTTTTTTTAAATGTATTCGTTTTTACATTATTTTAATGAAAAGGCAGCACTGGGATAACTGAATGCACACCTTAATCTGTATGCAACCACTATAAGCAACAGTATTTTACAAGCACTTCCAGAGCAACATGAAGTGTTTGGGTACACACATTGCTATCCCCACATAAGCGAGATACAAAACAGGGGTGCGTCTGATATGAAAAGACCAGAAAGCCATATTGCAAAAGGAATGATGCACTCTCCCTGTGTGTATCTGCAAATGCAAGCACAGCAAAAAACACAAAAAACCACCAACCAAAACAAACCAAACCAAGACACAGATCTTTTACGGTTTTGTTTTTGCATTTCTTGACAGTGATCTTTTCCAGCGCATGTGCTCAGGGTATTCTGGTGAATGCATTTCAACTCCATAGTCCTCATACTCGTCCTCTCTCCTTTCTGACTCCATAGGTACTATAAAGGGTTCACCTTCAGGCTGATAGGGTCCACTTTCAGGCACGTATGGTTCTGGTTGAAAATAGTTGTCCGATTGAACATAATAGTTATCGCATGTCTTTGAATCCACATATGCAATGAAAGTTAGTCTGTCTACATAACGTTAGTTCAACCTTATTTTCATATAATAAATACATAAATAATTAGTTCACTGGGGGTATTTCTCAGTTTTGCTCATGAATGCTTTTTTGGCAGTAAAATAATAAAAGGTTTAAAATTCATCTTGAAAGGCTTTGTATTTATAATACACAAAACAGTGCAGAAAGAGTCATAAATTAGGCAAGGGACAAATAATGGTAAATCTATTTAAAAAAACCCAGACAAAACCAAAGCAAATCAAATAAAATTACTATTTTACAGCTACTTCAGTAAATCTAAGCATTGGGCTTTATTTTAAACTGCATAATTAATAGAAGACATGGAGCGGGTAAAATGAAGAGATGGGTTTGGCATATACTAATTGTCTCTGAGAATGGGAAAGTAAGTGTAGACATAACTATCACCAGCGGCAATATACAGTACATGTCATTTTCTCGTGCTGTTCCTCGTAACAAACCGAGTTACAGCTGGTGCTTCAGGAACACCAAAAACTACAGCAAAACAGAAGAAAAATAATTATAAAACTTTGGTATTTATAACTGCAGTTACAGATCCAACAAGATTACACATAAAAAAAGGTATATGCCCCAATTCAGACATGTTGGTAACAAGCAACAGACAGGTAGATTTCATAAGTTGTCAAAGATGTTATTCTGGCATACAGCAAGCAGCAGCAGGCTTTTATGCAAAAGTATCACGTAGAGTTGTTAACAGATTTTAGTGGATACAGTCCCATACAAATCATTTACAAGCCACAATTAGTTTACTATTTACATAAGTTATTTCTCATTTTCCAGGTTAAATCTGTCTCTCTTCTAATGGCATTACCTTTGCTGGTTAGTAGTTTTACAAGCCTCCTTTGCCACTGAGATTTTTGGTGGTCTACGTCTTTTTTAAAAAAGAAAGACTGTCTATTTTATTATTGAAATGCAATTGGCTTAATGAATTGACATCACTGTCCTTTATCTCATTCATGAGTTGTGTTAGTAAAAGTATCTCCCCCTTCTATGAGGTCAACATGGTTCAAGAACCATATCCGTGGTGAAATATCCATACGGACTCATTTTCTAATAAGCACGTGCGCAAACATCTCAGAAACAGGATTTTCATGTATTCAAACTGTAAGCAGCACTGGCGACTTAGAAAATGTGTTAGCCGAAACCTGAAACAGGTCAAAGATGATGTTAGTCTTTTAAAAAGTCCATCTGATGTGCAAAAACATACTTTCATCCAACTAAATACATAACAGTTAAGTCTCAGGCATATATTTATATATGTATACATAGCTGCATACTAGAAAGAACACTTCTGAATCACAGGTACAATTTTCTTTATTTTTCAGTTAAATAAGAATTTTTTTGTGAGATCTGCACAACCACCTGGCTCTTTAACCAGTATCACTGAGTCTGCAAGTGTGTACATATATATATATATTTTCTTTTCTTTTTCTTTTCACAGATACATGCACAATTACACTAACAGCAAACCATATCCAATAGTAGTATCACATACACTGATTTTGAGATCTGGCAAGGCATACATATTAATTTGTTAACAATACTGTGGTCCTGCAGGATCCCCATGTTAAAATATATTAGAATCTTTCCAGTCAAAAATTGGTGGTCACTGTGACCCTTCATTTTGGTTCCAGAAGCAGCCTACTGTTTTGAGCTACATCACGAAGTGGAAGGCTTATTATGACTCAGGGCTAATCAGACTCCATGGTGTTTAACTTGGTAGATATTGTAGGACAGTGGTGCTTTTCAGCTGTCTGCACTGTTATCACTAAATGGATTTCCTCTGTGGAAAATTTTTATTTCAGGAATCAATTTTGTATAAATAATCCTGGCATGGCTCTAAAAGAGACATATGGAAACTGCCAACCACAGCATTCCTTTTATTTTTCAAGAGAAACATGGAGAATTCAACCTTGTTCTGAAGACGATTGGAAGGGGTGGTGATAGAGGGGGAAAAAAGAAGAGAAGAAATTGGTCACTTAAATCCTATGAGCAACATTACCAGCTAGTAACCATCTATGTTAAAAAAAAAAAAAAAAAAAAAGACTACAATATTTACTCACTACTTCCTATTTAAAACAAACCATGCATAACATCAAGTAATCCTACACCAAAGCCTAAAAGGCTGCTCATATACCTGCACGTTACAATGAGGCAGGCCTGCTCACTGCCACCATCTCCTCCCAACTCAGTATGTTCAGATTAGCAGGACTGCCTCATGTAAAGCAGCTCAATATGAACAGCCACATCTGTGAAGGCTGTTTAAGGCAGGGTTAAGGTTAAGTTGTTCATAACCTACCTGGGAATCCTTGGCCATTGTAAGGGATGCTAGCACACTGGGATGAATCACAATATCCTGGTGGCCCTGGGGGACCCCGAATACCCGCATTTCCAGGACGGCCTGGCGGCCCTGGTGGTCCTCGTGATCCTGTGGAGCCTGGTGGACCAGTTCTAGATTCTCCTTGTGGACCTAATTTTAGAATTGAGAAGTTGGGAGGTTGTTTTCTTTAAGAGCCATCTCGAAAAAACAGCTAACAATATTTCTGTCTAGACTACACAGCCTAGGCTGTCTTTGGTGAGAAAGCACTCGCACTTTGTTGCTGTATGGGGGTCAACAGAAAGAAAAACAAAAGAAATCTAGAAATGTGACTCATCATGAGTTGCTTCCCTGTGTGTGGCTTATTTAAGTATTTATTCTTAGAAACTAATTTAGTAAGGTTTGAGCCAAGTAAGAAACATCAATGAATTCTCTGGTTAATTTCCCCTTTGTGTAAGATATGATGATCTCAAGGGAAACTACTAGATTAGACAAGCACACTGGATTTCAATTAAAATATAGGAGTACATCAATTATACTGCCCAGTAGCCCCAGGATAGATGAGGTAATGTTTTTTTTGGAACCAGTCTTATTATGGTTAGCAGAAAAGTAAAGCTTCAAGTAACTGAGGCTACAATTTGCTGCAAGCATATTACGGGTCCTGTAATGAAAAGCCATTTTAGCCTAGTAAACTACAAGCAGAAACAAGTGATGCAGCTGATTTATGCCAAGGCATAAACAGAATTTCATGATACAAAAACCAAAACTAATAGTCAAATAATCTGTCTCTATCATCTGGTAACTGCATGTGGGAATATTTTGTAGTCCAGCAAGTAAAAAGCAAAAAAAAAACCAAACAAAAAAAACCCCTAGGTACTACAAAAGAATCCTCTGATAAGACTTATGAAAAATATCTGTCAAATACTTGGACAATGTATTTTCAGGAAACACATTTTCACATTAACAAGCATGCCAGATGACTAAATTAAAAGATAAAGATAAATACCTATCAGCCACATCCAACAGTCTTTCTAAATTGCTATTTTTGTTGGGATTTCCTACAAATTTATTGGAGTAAATGCTAAAACATGTCAAAAACATGAAGTGGACAGAGCAAAGGGTGTTCATTCACCATATCTAGTCTGGTTCTCTATGAAGAAATGTTTCCTTTCCTCCTACTTTTCTGTAATCTGATTAAACAAAAAATATTTACCAGGTGGTCCTGGCAAACCTCGTGGTCCTTGGGATCCAGTCCCTCTTTCACCTTTCTCTCCAGGGATTCCTACAGAATAATAAAAAGGCAACGAAAATCAAGGAAAGGAAACCACACCAACAGATATTTCTTCACACTCTCTCACTGACATTTATATTTACTTCCCATTATTTAATGCAACAAGAGTGGTTAAAATCTATGTTCTACATAAATTTGGGAAAATAATTTGGATATAAATATAGTAACCTAAAAATAAAATAGGATGCAGAGATAACTTAGTATGAATAAATTTTCTCAAATATAGAAAAGTTTTGAGATACTGAAAACACCACAGAATCCTATTATTTTAAACTACAAATGGGAAGGTATTTTAAGTCTTTCATACTTCTGCTATAAAGGATGGTTTACACTTTCTTAGGAACATTTATAATGAAAAAAGTTTAAGAAATTCTCCTGAATTCCTCAATTTATTCCTAGCCTTTTTTAAAGAGTATATAAAATATAAGCTAGAAAACATAGCACTGAGCCTATGCTATAGTAGAGTAGTGGAAATAAGCAAAGGCCACAACATAGGACACTACAGACACCCCATGTGATTACAGTGATCCAAGATAGCCATAAAGTAGGTTTACCCATATGGTCATACTCAGTTCAGTTGCTTCCTTCCCTCAGAATATTGTAAAGAGCTAAGGATGTTGATCTAATTCTTTAAACTCCTACATTTTATACTTGCTAATGACTCATTTTCTCTCTTAATCAGTGCTCTATTTTGCAAAGAGTTGTATTACTCCAAACAGCCTTTCAAGATGCAGCTGTTTAGTGCCAGAAGAATTCTGAGAATATTTGCTTTCCTGGGATGTTATGTGGAAGCCTCAGACAGCAGCCAAAATGTTATACCAATTTGTATTTCATGAAACCTGAGCAAGAGAGAGACAGGAAAGCACTGATCTAGTTAACCTTGTCCTTCAGACCACCAGTGTCCCTCAGACAATCCAAATGGCCTAGCAGGGCTTCCTAGTCTGACATGCTAAAGGGAGCAGACTGCTTCTCTGGCAGCCTTCGAATCATGTCCACAGTGCAGCTGCTTTGGAATTTATTCACCTCTTTCACCAGGTGGTCCTTGAACCCCAGGAGGTCCTGGGAATCCTGGTCTTCCTCCAGGTCCAGGCTCTCCTCTTGTCCCAGCAGCTCCAGGGGGGCCAGGTGGACCTGGTGGCCCTGGCTGGTTACGGTTTGAATAATAATCATTCGGGATTTGATTCAGCATTTGATTGAACCGGCTCATTTGACCTTCAAAAGCAAACAAAAATGTGAAATGAATGCAAATCTTTTATCAGAGTGGGAATGAAAAAAATATTATCTCTCTTAATTAAATCCTATTCTTGTTTCCATTCAATAAATTAGTACAGATGAATTAGAAAGTCTTAAGATGAATGTCTGATAAGAAGACTGAACATAAATGGAGGAGGGAGGGAGTCACGAAGGAAAGTTAAAGGAGATTCTGGAAGCCAATGACATTAAAAAGATTTATCATAAAGCTATTAAAATAAAAAAAGAGGCTTTTTTTTTTTTTACAATACTCTTGCTCTTAGAGTTCTATTTAGAGGTTGTTTTTACTCTGAAGAACAGAAAGGACTTGCTCCACTTCTAAAACTGTAGTATCACATTTCTACATACTTTCAGAGCTCTGCAGCTACCACAGGCAACATAAATTATTCATGTGTGGAGCTAGCAGCACAGTCGATGAAGTCATCTTCTTAAACCTGTAGGATGCCCAGGCTTGTACCTATATACCTTCTGCATATGGGCAAATTTCATTTCCAAAAAAAGAATGTGTGAATAAAAGCAACACCATTTTGAAACTATGCAGGAAGGAAGCCTTAATGGAGAGACACACCTGATGTGCCAATCTTAGCATAACACTGAAGAGATCAGCTGAACATGTAAAAAATAAGGTGGGGATGCTCAAGGAGATATTAAAAGATCTTGGATGTGATATCCTTATTCATAAACCTAAAGCATTCATGAATGTACTTTCCTTCTTCTGGGCTGGCTAACTAATAAACATGTTTTTATTAGCAACCATCACAGATATTTTAAGGGACATACTGTCCTCCTCCCTGTGCACAAGCACTCTTAATCATCCAAAAGGTGTATCTGTTTTCCTCAGGCAGCACTGACCCTTGTAATAGATACAATATTAAAACCAATTTGCCTCTGTCTTTCTCGGCAGGTCTACTGATAGCAAAAGCACTGCTTCAGGGTCAGAGAGAATGCCTCTGTAGAGAACAACTTCATGGGCTGCAGAGCTGCACTATGTGGCAGTAGAGGACTGAAATTCAATTCGAAGTCCTTCTCCAAATAAATATTGTTTTCACTTGCATAGCACCACTGATGCGGTGCACAGTATTTACCCAGCACTCATCTCCCTTTCCCTGCTGGCAAAGTATCTGCAGTGAGCATCCTTTTTCTCACTGATTCCCTTCTCTTGAAGATAAGACATGTTTAATGAGAAAATATGTACTGATTTTATTGCAAAGATGAAGTCATTTTGGACCAAAATGACAAAGGGAATGTCACCATAATGTTAGACTTGCATGTGTATTTCCAAAAGTCACACATTAGTTCCAACTCAGCTTATTCTGTGATTATCTAGCCTCTGGATCTGGCAAAAACTTGCTGCTACATTTTTTCCACCAAATCATTTACATTGGACAGCTATCAGATTGGTCAAATGCTCTTGTCACTTCAAATTTAAACCACTGTTTTCTCTTTTTAACACAGTAGTAAATTAGTATGGGAAACAAAGCAAGCAACACTTTACCATTTATCAGCTGTTCACAAACTTGTCTTGCAACTGCTCGCATCATGTTTTGAGAAGCAATATCACCCTAAATAATCAAATGCAAAACACGTGTTTTATTAGCAAGTATTTGTACTTTTAAAGACATAGTGTTTAATTTAAGAATTATGAGAAAAACTGATTTTAAGCAGACTTACTCTGTCACCTTTTTCTCCCTTCATTCCAGGTGTACCCTAAAATAAATAAGCAAAACTTAAGTAACTGAAAGATTATGTTATTTCACCCCAACTATAGGTTTGAGACGTGTAATTCTAGGAAAAATTTTCACTCCTTCAAGAAGAAATATCTGGTTCTCCTTGAACTTTTCATTTCAGAGATGCTAAAACAGGTGCCAGAAAAGAGTGGAGAAACAATGATCTTTTGTCTGTCATCAAATACACTAACAGATGCAGAAGTAAAAGATCCGAAAGAAAAATTTTAAAAAGGACCAAAAAATGGATGTACTCTGACACTTGGATCACACTGTCAATTTCAAAGTTGAATTTCTAGCATCATATTTCTGTAAATGGTCAATGGTCTTGTATGAGTTATATATGACTGTTTAATTTTAAGTCTTAAACACAATTTATCATTAAAGAAGGTATATTAGGAAGAATAACACATGTCCAGGAAAGGTAGCTGTCTTCTTGAACCCATATGAAAAGGATTCTATATTGAGTGAAATAGAGCTATGCAGAGATGACACATAACACGGAGAGAGACATCATTAAGTGCTAATTCTGTTTATACTGACAGCTTCCATCTTCTCAACCATTTCTAGTCTTAGAAAGGCCTCATAGAAGTCTTAATTTGAGCTCCTTTATAATTACTAACATTTGCCAACTTTTCTCTAGCAGCACTTTCCATTTGCCTTTGAAGAGTCAAGAGTAGTATGTGAGAAGCAAACCCGAAGGACTGATTCTAATTCATGTAGATGTAGATGTAATATGTATATGTAATATGTATATCACCAGGAATAATGAGGGGGCTAGCATGAGTTCACATTTAATTTCTAGCCTAATTTACTACTTGAACGTAAGGCATATTTCAAAGGTGAAAGTTCAGTTTGGTCATCTGCCTCTCTGCATGGCTCTCCACATAGTTACACACACATCCTGAATGTTACTGCTTTTTAGAGTGTAGTATTTCTTTAAGGAATCTATTTATCACCATTAACAAAGCAAAGGCCAAGTGTGGGCTGCAGCTGTTTCTCATAACATTCCTACAGTACCCACAATTAATTTCAACAACACGAGACACCAAATCATTCCACTGAGGTCACAGCAGACACCCTTCAAATGTGGTGACACTGTTTCATAGGCTTCTGTCGAGGGTTTGGGCAGACAAATGCCCTTGGGGTATGTCAGGGTGTGAACTTGGTGTGCTCTCTGAGCTTCTCTGCTGCAGAGTTGCACACACCTACCCCATGATATGCCACAGAAAATATGAGACAGCTCATCCATCACTGAGTTAAGTAGTTGTCATATGGTACATTTGCACCATGAATAACAGATCGTTCTTGCAAAATTAATTGTACAGACTCAAATGAAAGATTTAGAATGGTGACACCATAAATATGTCATTGGAATAAATTATGCCACCAATGAGGCAGCTGCTAATATGTACAAAATATACCCATGAAGCTGATGAATGTTCTTTCCCTTCTGTCCTTTGTTCTCTCATCTATATTTTTCTTACTCTGTGACGTCCACAGGGAGATGTCTGTCTTTTACTTTTAGCTTATTACAGCCACATGCTGAAACAGACTATGGACTTGTAAATGCCATAACATAAATAAACGGTAACAACTAAAACCATCAGGAAAATAAGACATTTCTGTCTGTCATTCTCCAATAATTAACATTGTGGTAAATGATGATGTACTGAAGCTCTAAAAGAGACTTGATTCCCAAATAAACAGACATTAACATTCATAAACTGTGACAAGTACCTGAAATATCCATTGAACAGAACTGTAGGTTTTTTACTTGCACTAGTCTATAACATGAAAACTGGGGGAGGATGGTAAAAAAACTATTCATGATTCTCTTTCTGTTTGAAACTTGCCAATTTTTCTATTTTCTGCAAGCATATTCCTTTGAAATTATCTGTTGTGCATGTATTTATAATACCTGCTTGTTTTATTCTCATTCTTTCTAAGGCTTTCATAGTACAACCTTCTACCAGAAGCAAATCATACAGTATATCTTCTGTTTATTCACTAGGTAAGTGCAGGCATTATAAATCAGATTTCTCATCTACTGTCCTGAAAATATCCTGATAATTACTTAAAATTCCATGTTCCAATTCGCTTGCCAGAACATTCACACATCAGAACTATAAAGAGAAAAGAGAAGAGAAGAGAAGAGAAGAGAAGAGAAGAGAAGAGAAGAGAAGAGAAGAGAAGAGAAGAGAAGAGAAGAGAAGAGAAGAGAAGAGGAGAGAGCAAAGCTAAAATGTTCCTATATTATATAAATCCTATATACTGTTTCTGGGAATATTTTTGCTGACTTGTCAAGAAAAGATCATGGGACTGTTTTCAACTACAAGCCATGTTGGTACGACAGAGAGGTGGTCTGGTAACAAAAACACAACATTGTTCCAAAGTCTTGACAAAAAAGGTCCCCCAACGAGGAAAATGCTAATGCCATTCCTTCATTATAAGCAATACACAGTCAGTTTTAAAAATCACCGAAATAAAATGAGCCTCATTCTTCAACTTGTGACCTTGCAAACACACATTGGTTCAGCCTTGTGGCTGGAAGTCTACAGGCTGTTTGGAACTAACTTTAAAGTTTGAACATTAGAGGCTGACTGGCCATGTTAACAATAAAGTGCATTTTCCACCTGGATATTTTAGAAACAAACTTTCAAAAAACATAATTACAACTACAGCTACTGAGTTGCTATTTGCATCTTCCTCTCACTTGGTTTTATGCCTCTTAAATTTCAGTTTATTTTCTTTTAATAGACACAAAAGTGCAGTTTAGCCAACTGCTTGACAGCATTTTGAGAAACAGCAGCTGCTGCTGGCATTCTGTTTTGTTGATATCCTGCAATGAGGGAGTCACTTGGGGTCAGTGCAAGGAAAAGCTGGTTTATGCTGCATGTGGGATTTTTTTCTGAGCTGTGGGATGAAGGCTGCGGCTGCAGCATAGTTCTACCGCTGAAGGAGGACAAAACAAAGTTTTGCTATTTTTACTTTTAAAGATAATGTGCTCAATTGTTTTTCCCAAAAGAATGTTTGCTCCCCTCAAGAACCATCAGCTCATTGCTCCCAAAGCAATGTCTTTTTGAGACTTCATCTAGGACATCTGCATAGATGGATGCAAGAGCAGTGAACACATGGTAGCAGAGAGTGCAAAATTCTCATAACCTGCACAACAGAGTTGGACTACCCTCAAAAGGTTTTCACAGTTTATTTGGTCCTGGAGGCATCAGTTTAACAGCACCTTTCTTATTAAATCTAAATGCCTTGCATTTTTTCCTGGGAACCATCTAAATCAACAAAGTCGGACCCTGTTGTCACAGAGTCTGTTTTATAAACAGGACAGCTCTACCTTAACACAACTTAGTCTGCCTACCCATCGTTACTGTTTTCAGTCTCACACCTACAAAACAAGTACTGGAACTATTCCCCTCTAATAGTCCAAGATCTTCTATTTCCCATTACATTTATTCATAGAAAACATATCCATTACTTCTTGAACCAATATCCCCTTCTAGTTTAATGAGTCTTTCTTACTCTCGACAGTTGTTACCTTAGGATACACGTATGAACCATTATGGAATTCTCATCCTCTGACCAGACAGACAACAGATATTTTAGTCTCCTCTAGGATAGCCTGCACTCAGTTCTCAATAAATTACCAACTCATTTCTGTTCTTACTGTTCCTTTTTCAGTCATTTTGTTACTGCACTGGAAAAAACACCTAAGTTTCTCCTGGAGGTACTTGTAAGCAGATCAAAAAGCCAAATTTCCTATTTCCATGAAAATTCAGTTAACACTTCTAGGATATACTTATTTTAGTATAAGTACACAGTGAGGTAGAGAAATGTTGACAGTGTGGTCTGCCTCAGCTTAGCACATCAGCGATACTTAATACATCAGGAAGGAGCTCCAGCTGACCACATTCACTGGGAGTAACTGCATAACACCATGGCTGCTCATAATTTGCAGGTCACTGTATACCTTTTACCTGGAATGCAATATCCCTTGGTTTGTAGGGATCTTTCCCCTAACGTTAATTTAATAGTACTAGCAATACAGATTATTCAGGTAGAAGAAAAAATGGCAGGATCTGGTCAAAAATTATTTATTCCTTGTATTTACCAGAGGCAATGTGAAGCCTCATTAGCTTTCTCTTCAGGCAGAACTATGATTCATGACAGTGCAAGTTGCATTTGGCTGTCAGGCTGCACCTTTGGCAACTGTAATACTGCACACAAAGGAAGGCCTTGAAATTCTGTCCACCAGGAATCTGATAAAACATCTGTGCAAGGTGCAAGCCAGAATTCCTGCTGGGATCTGTTCTAGAAACATTAGAAATGGTAAATATGATGCGCAGTGTCCCATAGCAAGAAAGTGCAATAACTGCAGGGAAAAAAACATACTTCTAATTGAAAGGAACTCTTAAGAATTAAGAGTGTAGGAGAATTTAGACAGGGTGCTTGGACAGGAGTTGACTGCCTTGCTTTGCAAAAGCCTTGAAACTGGGCTTGTAGCCAGAGTTCCTTCTAAACACATTATTTACCTGCAGAAGATCTTTGCTTCTGAACTGGGTCAGCTATCCATTGTCCCAGGTGAAGGAAAAATCAGATACACCTACAACTTAAAGCTCCCTTATGAACAAAGCACAGCACTCTGTGCTCTGGCCATGTCTATTCAGCATGTAACCAAGCACAAATATCCCATTAGCAATGCATATCTAAAGGCAGGAAAGCTTCAAGACTTTCCTAAGACACTCCATGTCCTCTACTATAAGGAGAAATGGAATTTATAGTCTGGCAAACACACATGTGTGTATGAGAATATGACCCAGCTTCCAGGTGCTCCTGGGAGCTTCCACTTCATGGCCATCCAGTTTCCCAGCCTACTATATATTCTTTCAAATCATCTAGCTTTTGTATATACAACTGCACTGAAGCAGGAGGGAAAATTCTAGATGGCTGCCGTACATTATCCACAAGTAATTAATGACTTCTCATTTCGCTTGCTGTCTCCACTCCTGACTCAGGCATAATTTCTCAGAGATCCTATAAATGAATCAAATTACATTTCTCCTGAAACTGTTGGTGGGAGGCAGCACCTCCTGCTCTTTCTCCCTTTTCAGGAAGCACTTTAAAAGTTTGAATAGAACCCACAGAAACCATTCCTAAATTATTTTGAAATAACATTGTAAAAAGCATGAAACATTTGCAAAACAGAACTGATTATGTAATACTATCAAAGATTGTCCACCTTCAGCAGTTTATCACTTTTTTACTACACACACACGCACCAATGTAAAGACTTTACAATCATTTTGCTGACCTAGTTTTTCATGCTTATGCAGTGTAGGAATGAATATATGTCTTGGCACATAATAGCCTACGATCTTTTTAGTGGAAACAAGAGACCACAATTTCCAGCCCCAACTATTAAACTCAGCAAAATGGCATACTGTAAAAATAAAATTATTTTTAAAAACAGACTTGTGGGTTTAGGTCAGCTCCACTGTATTAACCACCATCATAAGTGCAAGACAACTATTTAAAGCAGCAGAAGTCTCATGTTCATCAACAGACTGTAATTTTAAATTTGATACTCTAAGTGTATCATTATCTTACTGGTGTCCCACGATCTCCTGGTTTCCCCGGTTTTCCACTTGGGCCAGCAACTCCTGGAACTCCGGGAGCACCCTGCAACAGAAGACATGGAAAATGAATTGTGGAAATACACAACCTAATCGCTAATAAGAAATATGTTACTGTATTGAGTCCAGAGTAATACTGAAAATGGTTCCTATTGGGTTGTTTTCTGTTAGGTACATATCAGGCTTGAAAAATTTTTTTATTAAATACATAAAAACAGTTTGTTTCTTCATGGAAATGTCTTCTTTTACATAACACCACAGTTTAACAGGCGTTTCAACACCGAAAGATGCAGAGAATGTGTATATGTTTTTAGTATCATTCTTAATGAGAGATTCCTAAAGCAGTAAAAAGCAGTTTGGCCTTCTACGTTCACCTAGCAGATCTGTGATCCATGTAAAATTCCATGACAAGAAGACCATAAAAGACCATCATTATTCTAGTGATACTAGATAAATACAAAAAATTAAAAGACCAGTATCAGATCATGTGATAAAAGCTCATCTGCATATTCACAAAGGAACATGAGAAAGACAATTATGGGGGAGTGGGGCCAGCCCAAATAATACCCTGTCTTAGAGACTGCTGTCTATATATGTAATGCAGATGTGTGCTCTGTGTGCATTTGCGTGCTGGAAACGCATCTTCCAGCTTGCCACAGCTTGGACCCGGTGACATGGAGCTGCAGCAGCTTGCCTATCTCAGGCTGTCTGCTTCAACATATGCTTTTCTCTAACAGCCAGCCTCTTTTCTAGCATGGTCCCACAAAACACAATGAAGCAGCTCTTTAAGCAAAAACTAATCCTCAAATACTCTTGTCAAGAAAAACTTGTATTACAGAGTTTGTTTTCACCAGTGTACAAGTAATAGGCCAACTGGCTTCAGGAGACCTAGGTATGCATTTAAAGATCATGGCTAAAGAACCAGATAAACTGGTTCTTCCCTTATTTACCCTGGCGGAAATCAGTTTCAAAACTATTGTTATGAATGTTTGTGAATATATGCTTTGCCCAGCTGTCTGCTCACCTTCTACCAAGAGTTTTTCAGACCCATTTAGGAAATAAAGCAAAGGATCCATTTCATATTTGACAGAAATTGAAAATGTCCATGTGGCTCTCTCTTGGCTCAGGTCTCTTAATTTGGAGTATATCAAAGACAAAATTATATTTACCGCTGGTCCTGGTGGGCCTCTGGGACCTGTGGGACCATCTTTTCCTGTGAAACCCTATTCAGAAAAAGAAGCAAGATTAGAGGGAAATGGCCTTTACAATTACATAATTGCAATACTCCTGATTACTACTAGCATTTCTTTTAAAACCTGTCCACAATGTAAGTTATAAAATAGCTATCATGACTCATGCTAGAGAAGGCTATGGAACAATGAGCTTCAGACACTTTAGATGCTCAGCTGCTGTTTATAGACTGAAAATGGAATCAATCTTTCTTAATATTTTTAAGGAAAGAAATTCTATCATTCTATCCCAGAGGAGTAAAATCTCTTTTCACTGTTCTCTCATTCACAGTTCAGTTGGAGAATCACAGGTTTTTACTTAACTGGAGAGCCACCTCCCTCTCAGATATTTCCCCTGGAAAAATGAATGCTGAGAAATCCCATTTCAGCAATCTAAGAGAGCATTCACAAGTTGATGTTGATGGTCCATGACCCACCAATCCAACAGTATCCTCTTTGGAAACTGGCTATCACACGGTCATCTATTTTCATTTCCAGCTATCAACTCCCACTAAAGGACAGCTATAAATGCCTATATCAGCTATTAATTTTCATTGTAAAGGTAAATCACTGCTTCAGTCATCTTAAAGGTGATATTCCATTGTGACAACAAAAGAGATTTTCTTAGCTGACCCCAGTTAGAAGAAAGGAATTGTAACAACACCACAGTGAAATACCTGTGTACATGCCCTTCAATAGGAAGACATTTCAGAATTCTCCATCCAAAGAAACGTTCTTAGCTCCGGATAGCCAAAGGTTTAAGAGCAAACCTGACCTTCCCAGTAAGTTTGGCACAGACAGATTCCTTACCAATATGACATCTCCCAGACATTGAGATAAGCAGAGTTTCAAAGGGATCCCCTGCAGCAGCAACAATGTGGGGACACAGCAGGGCTGAGTGCCCCGGCAGAGCCCTGCCCAGGGGACACGCTGCTCTGTGGGTGAAGGCAGCTGAGAACCTGCTCAGGGGAGGGAGCACGGCAACTGTTACAGAACCTATCTGGCTAACAATAGCTGTCTGGGGAGGTTTCCACCCCTGAGGTGTTTCCAACCCTTCTGCTTTGGTCTCTCCAGAAGTGATACTGATAAAAGGACTTGTTTTGAAAAAACATTTGAAAATGGAAAGATATATAAAGAAGTGGAAAAAAATCCAACAAAACACAAAAATGACATTACTTGGTCTTTTCAGAACATAAACTGAAGAAACCTTACCCTTTCTCCTGGAGGTCCCACTGGTCCAGGTGGACCAGGTAAACCTGGTGTTCCCTGGAGGAAGAAAGAGTGAGAAATTGTGTCTATGACTGCTATGCCATTCCATATATCTCAAGTATTTTTGTTCTTCCCCCCTTTCTGTCTAATCTCATTGTACACTAACATGTATCATTGCTTCCTACAGGACATTACTAATCTCTAAATGTATATTACTCAGGGTTATAAGGACTACTGAAACAGGTAAAGAATATAAGGCCCTTGGCCCACGACTGACCTTATCTGATAAATGAAACTCAATCCACAATAACATTTAAGCATTCCCCATATAGTATTTTTATCATCAGTAAAATTAAGGACAAAATAGTAACCAAGGAATATTCGTTATGTCACCACATACGCATATCAATGACCTTAGATTACCTAAATATGGCCAATTATTTAAAAAAAAAAAACCAACTATTTTTTTCTCCTCCTTGTATAGTTTACAATACAGAAACCTGCATGTAACTGAAATTTAATATTGCTTTCTTCTTTCAGAAAGCATACAATTAATGTCCCAAGGCCATTTGAATTCCAAAAGTAGAAAGTAATTAGGCAACATTGCTGAAGAAGGGTTCAGCAAAGGTTCTGCAACCTTTATTTTAGGAAGACATTTAACTGCAAGTGCTCAGAAGATGAGAGACCTTCCTGGGGAATTATCAGAGTACTCTTCCTAATCCAATGGTCTGTTGTACATTCACAACTGTCCAGAAGAACATTTGGCTTGACCAAGCACAGCTGTTTTTTCACTTTTGCTGTTTTGAATGGTTTACTATTTCCTACATTTCAAATTTCTAAGTGTAAGATAACTATGTTTCCAAAACTATGGCTTAGGGAGGTATGAGAAGAGCCTATGACTCCTAGTGATGTCAAAGACAGCTGTCCAGCAGCCTGGTTGCATCAGGAATAGTGTAAAATGACATTATCTTGTCTCAGTGCTGACTTACCGATCGCCCTGGTAGTCCAGGCTGGCCAGCATCTCCTTTCATTCCTTGACGACCCTATAATTTTCACAAATGTTTACAGAATACATCACACTTCCAGGACACAAGGTGTAGGAGCATACAGAGAAGCGATTTGTTGCCTTTCACAACTAGCTTGCCTTCCATATATGCTACAGCACTGTAGTATAAAGGCACAGTCTAAGCCCACACGAGCTACACTTGACAATACAATTTTTTTTTACAGTTGCTTGCACAATAGTCCAGCATTAACAACTGTTACTAATTAAAAACTTTGTAAACATAGACTGAGAACATGGATCATAATTGATACGAAAAATGAAACTACATGACTCAAAAGTGCTCTAAATTCTTGTTAGCTAATGAGAAATTCCACAAATGTTGGAATGCATTTTCATTCTTCAGACTTTTTCAAGTAAACGTGACAAATAAATGTATTATTTGTATTACACATGTAAAAGGAATGTTTGTCCTTTCTTGCTGTTTGGTACCTCTAGATCATCTTAATTAAATTTTTCCTCACAGTATATAACAAAAAAAAACCAAGAAAAGAGTTTACACAGGGTAACAAAATCATTCTACTTTGTCCTTACAAAGCAGAAGGTATTCCTAATGTCTATCTTAAAGTACATTTTATTTTCCATTTCCCAAATTCCAATACAGATGGAGCAGGTAACCTATTTTCAAATGAAAAATGATACAGCATGCAATTAGACATCGTTTCTGCTTTCCATAAACTTTATATTTTGATCAAAGACTTCATAAAAAAAAGCTCCTGAATATATTAAAATTCAAGTTGATCCTAAATATGAAACATCAGAATTATGTTCCTTCTTTTAGGGTGATTATTTATTAAAATATGGCAAAAGCAGCCTTAATACATTCACAATGCAGACAAAGAGTTATGTATGCTATCTTCTATAAAAACCAGAACATGTGAAACTTCATCAGTGTTAATAAGAGTTACTCTGGCTTTGAAGGCATGCACATGAAATCAGAAGTAGCATCTTGCTTAAATATGGATGCTGTTGCCAAGAAAACCTCTAGCTTCTGATTTAAGCCAGAAAATAGAAGTTGAGCATGTAAGTCTGTGAGCAAGTCTTCAAAGTAATATTGCATGCTTAATTTTGCTGCACCACAGTTTGATAGTTTTGAGTCCTTAAACTGAAATGCCTAGCAACTCTACAGAAAAGCCATTAAGACTGAAAAGAGAGTAGCACAACTTACATTACAGCACTTAGACTCTGTCCCTTTATTAGAATCCCATAAGCACATGTAACATTCAGGACAGAAAATGCTATTGTATTAAGAGACTTGTTTCAGAAAGAGATGTGTTTCACAATACTGCTGGGAACAGGGAAAAATGCATGCTCAGGCAAAGGTGCCACCCTTTTCCCAAGACCACTATTCCCATGGACAGCTCTGCCTCCACACACATTGCCTGCTGATGGCACTCAAGAGGGCCACTCACCGGTTCACCTGGGATTGACAGCCCATTGGGACCCTGTGGACCTGGGGGACCCTGAGGGCCAGGAGGACCTGTCTCACCACGAGGACCAGGAGGACCCTTAACGCAGAAAATTAAAACAAAATTGTAAATTACAATCCCTTCTGAAATCCATAACTGCAAAATCCTTTGGGTTACAGACTTATGGTAAGTCAGAAACCTGGAGACACATTTAATACTTCAGAACAATGGTGGAAATAGAACAAACATTGTTCAAGAGGCATACCCTTTCATAAACTATTCTCTGATTCATGTTGGCAGCCTCAGGCCAATACATGCCCTCTGGCAGTGCTAATTAGAAGTATTGCCATCTCCTCTGTACAGAAGAGAGAACAACAATGCTGCAGTGTGTATTAACACTCTGATGCACGTAATCCCAGTATTCTGACATGTGGTCAATGCCTTTGAGGTTACACAGACTGTGATATACAGTCTCAAATAGGTAGGCTGCACAAAAGTAACACAAAGGCATATTTTCAACCAAATTTTTAATCTCCATTCTTAGCCTAAAACTAAGCATAAAAATTTTCATACAGGTAAGCCAGTGGCAACATTATTATAGATGCATTTTGGGAAACATACTTACAGATGATCCAGTCAAACCCCTTTCACCTCTGGGACCTTTAGCGCCTGGGCCACCCTAAATTGAGTATTTGGAAAGAAAATGTATTTTACAGACAGAAAGCAAAGGTGCATAATACTAGTGTTCATTATGAATTCTCCTTAACAAACTCTTATGAGAAGCCCCAAAGTTTCAACGTTTACAGATCACGCTGCTATAAAGAGTAGTAGAATAAAATATGCATCAGGAACTAAGGGAAACCACATCAACTTCAGCCTTGCCAATTCAGCCCATGAAAAATTATTATTTTTTGTCTTTGCGGACATAAATTTATATTCATCAAAGTCTCTGAATACCTCTCTAGTAGATTACCAGACAACTTAACTGGGCTTTAGACTCCTTATGCAGCATTTTTGATAGCTTCAAAGTCTGACTACTGGGCTGAATATAACTCCCTAATATTCAAAGCAATTGATAGGAGTATGTCCATTCCATAAATTACTCTCTCTCCACATAAAAAAGAAAGTAATTTATTTCCCTGACAGAATGAAGGATCTCTCCTTGGAGTGAAATCTTGACTCTGTATTTAGGAAAAATATTTTCACAGTCCATTAAAAATATCTTGTACACGATGTGCAAGAGACTGGGCCAGAGTCTTTCAGCCCATGAAACAATGAGGAGCTATTCTCAGTGATCGCCCTGGAAATACAGGAAAAGATCATACAAACAAGTAGATGTGGTAGGAGCTGATGAAAAGGGGATGGATTACCATGATGTTATGGACATGTTGATAGAAACTATGTCTCTGACTGACATTTGTTTCACAAAACCACAGACCAACACAAAACTACTCCCATAAATGTAAAAATAAGAAAACTTGTCTATTATGAATAGTTACAGCCAGTAACTTACAGCTGGTCCAGGAGGTCCTGGAGGTCCCACACTGTCTTGAGTACAGGTACAAGCATTTGGAAGAGCTGGGCATTTTGCTTCATCTCTCTGAAAATTCAATCACACCTTATTACTGTCCTTTTAAAGAAAAGCACTTAGTGGCAGCATGTTTTTCTAAAACAATAGCAGGAAGATTCTCTGTTATCTGATTTTCAAGTAAAACTCACAGCTAAACTGTGGTTTCCAAATATTTCTACAGGACCTTTTATATTTTTAGAAAATTTCTCTGTGAACTATACAAGGCATTAACAATAGAGGCACAAGCAAAATGTTGTTCTAGTATTTATATGCATTTGACAATCAGGTTGCCCTGAAAAAGAATAGGTACTTTTTGAATGCCAATCTAAGAACAGATTAAATAAATAAATATATATTCCCCATTTACAATACCTAGAATTTGAAACATCACTGAAAGACAAATATAACAGACATTTTTTGCACCATTTCTAAGGGGCTCTGTTCTAGCATTACAACCTTACTGCCTCAAACACAAAACTCTGAAATGAGGTGTTGTTGACTGGCTGCTCTAACAACTGTGACTTAGAAGTGTTGTCAGTACAAGGTTTAATACCAGCCTAATATTAATATTATGAAATTTACTATTAATAACACTTCTCTGGATACCCTCTGGTTCATTTATACTTACCATAGAAGGGAGATCACAACATCTGTCTCTGCTAGTCCAAACTGGACTGCATACAATGTCAAAATTCTGGATTTCTAACTGTAAAAGAAAGCAATATTCTTGAAAGACCATTAAGTATGTTGTTAAGTATGAAATCTATTGACATTATCATTAAAAATTATTCCTCCATTTATTTCTAATGATAGAGAACCCAGAGTAAAAGCACTCAATTATTATCTGCTCTCCCTATTAAAAGAAAAACATTACTGCTCTTGTTTGAATTTACCCAGGTGCAACTTTCAGCTATTAGATTTTTGTTCTTGCAACTCTGCTAGAACAAGAAGATGTAAAGACCAAACTTCTTCATTAAGTACATTGGGTTTGACAGTACACACACTTGAAAGCTTTGGGTGCAACACTGGTTTCCCAGCAATCCCTAATCTCTAATCTCTTTCCTTAGAAAATTTCAAGGTCTTGCAATAATGATGGATTCATATTTATTGCTTACTGTTGCTGATCTTCGGTCGCCTTTTTGAAGTTTCCCAAGTATTTCATAGCCATCAGTTGTGATATTGCCAGCCTCCTTAATTGGTTTTTCCACTATTTCACTGCAGTCAATGTAAATCTTAACATTTGATGAAGTTACAACAATATGGACCTGAAAAAAAGTTTAAGTAATATTTAGAAAAGGCACATGGGCACAAGTACTTTAACAGTTTAATAGTATTTCACTGATTCGGTAGTACTGTTTGAAATTATATTCCTAGTAATCCTGTTTTACTTGTAACTGGTGGGAAAATCCAAACTCAAGGAAAGTCTACGACAAGAACCTCTTTAGAATGTGTTGAAGGGCAATAAGATGAATACACAAGCACAGTCAAGAAATACTATTTAATGTAATCGTTGAACTATTATTACTTATTTAAAAAGCTTGCCTGAAAATTGTTTTAAGATGCCGTGAAAGTAAAAAATAAAAGAACTTTTGAGAGGAAGTGAATATAAGCATTTCTTGTTCTCTTCTGATGGCTGGGACCACACAAGATGTTTATAAGCCTGGGACTGCCCACTGGCTAATAGACTCTGTAATTCAGAGAGTTGATTGTTTCAGACTCAAAGATACAGAGTTCAGTTTCCACAGATGACTCAACCAGAGGCATTAACTGCATTGAGATACAGGAAGTGACCAGAGAAGCCTGCCCAGAACTACACAAAATAATGGAAGATGCAAGAGAAAATTTCCACAAGAGAAATCTGGTGACAAAAACATGTGCCAAAACAAGGGGAAACATGGAAGAAGAGATTAATTTTTGGAAATAGAGGACATTTAGGAGGGAGAAAGGAATGATTGTAATGAAGAGCGAGTACGTTTACCAGGAGAAGAAAGAGAATTAAGTGCTTGGGGGAAACATATTAAACCTTAAACAGAGGAACACACAAAACCTAAGCAAAGATTATCTTTCCAAATATTTATGGTATATATGACAAATGTTACAAAAGTGAATTTTCTACATTTCTGTGAAAATGTAGAAAACAGTAGTCTCTGAGAAACAAACAAGGGCCATTTTAGCACATCTAATATGCAGTTGTTGAAAGAGCATCTTCAGGCAACAGAAAGTTTTCAGGGGCTTTATATACCTTACCTACTGCATATATTTCATATACATAATTGTTAAAGTATCAGCACATTAAGATCAGGAGTAAAGAAACCCTGAAGTATGTACTTATGTTTTAAATCTTCTGTTATCACAGTACATAACCATAACAGAAGCATATTGCTATTTGATGACTGCTTTAAAATTTGGCATAAAGTTGAGAGATTCCCCTAAATGTCCTGAGTCAACAAGTGCCTGAACAATCTCCTGAGAATTTTTACTTTTTTTTCCCTTTTAAATATTTTCCCATGCAGACTTGTCTCCAAGGCATCAGCACAGCTTATCTAAAACTCTTTTAAAATTATGTGCTTATGCTTTATATCTCAGTGCTATACAAGTGGGGCTCTTAATTAAAATTCCCAACAGTGTTCATTGAGTAAATAATTAAAAACAAGAACCAAACAAACAAAACAATTGATAGATAACTCTGTGTGTCCACAGTATAATTTGGTATTACATGCCAAACTTTCTATAAAACAAAATAAGCACCATGCCAAAACTTTTAATTCATTATAATTTGTACATTATATACTCAGTCATTTGATTATATGACTACATTTTACAGGTTAATTACTGCATCATCCAGTTTAAACTCATCACAGATGTAATTTACTAATTCTGAAAGACACCTAATATGCAAGTCCTTCTAGTGGAATGTTACGCATTTGCCACAATTTAAATAAAATAAAAAACATTGCATAGCAAACATAGATTACATTTTCATTAGCACAAAAAACTTAGGAGAGGTAAATCTATATCAGATTATTGAATGAGATCAGCTTGAAAAGGTTCAAATAGGAATAACTGCTGAGCATCTTCTGTCTATCCAAAGAAGCGATCCCTACAATCAAAAATAAGGAGAGTTCTCCCAAGTCATTGACTCAATCAGTTAAACATTGATTTACTGCCAGATCTGAATTCCAGTCTGAATCTCATGGCCTAGGCAATAAATCTAATTAAAGGAGGTATCTGGTGTTTACAGTAAATAAAACATCTCTGTATTCAACCCCGATACATTATGTTTTCAACAGTTTCTCACACACCAACATAAAGAATCTGTTCTGCTTAGTTCTATTTATTTCATTTATGACATTTTAGGAAAGAAAACACACTTTGTTTTTCCTCTCCAGATGCCTTATAAGATAAAGTTTGATGATGTTCTGATCTGCTGCTAAGTGAATCACATCAATAAGCCAAGCAAACTAATTTCCCATCTATATATCAGCAGAAAGATAGACACTCATTATCAGATTTCCTCTTGCTAACTACTGCAAAATGGCAAGCTAAAAGGAAGTCTAGTGTGGTGATAATAAGAACTAGAAGTTGTCTGTCTCTCCAAAACATCAGTCACAAATTTAATGACTGTCTCAGGCAGTCAGAGTTTTTCCTACGGGACTTGCCAGATTCAACAGCTTTCACCATAGCTATGCTACACAGAGTGTTCAAGGATGCCAAAGTAAATTTCCCTACAGTTAGGTGTAGTTAACCGAATTTCACTGAATGAGCCACTAAGTCATCAAATGAAAGCCACAAAAATGTTTAATATTTTGGAAAATATCTCCTTGCATTGTAAAGATTTGTCATCTCTTTGAAACTGGATGGTAGGAGAAATTGCAAAAGTACCTTTAGAAAGGTGTTAATCTTACTTTCCTTCCTTCATCCGTCTGAAACTACTGCTATCCACCATTAAAAGCTAATCAACAGGGCTGAGACATTAGGCTTTCCCAGCAGGTGGGCTGGGGAGGCCCACGATGCCATCATTAACAACCTGACTCAGATAGCAATCTCAGTAATCATCTGGAGAGAAGCCAGAAAAGTCAGCTTAGCTTCACAGTGAAAAATCCCAAATACAGCTCTAAACCAAGGCTCTTCCAGCTACTTAAAATATTATCAAAATCTGAACTTTTGATTCCTTTCAAGGAAAAAAGAAGGGGAATTACACATTGCATTAAGTAACTGAGAAATTTTTTCTTAAGAAATAATCTCTTAAGCAAGAATTCATAATTGTAAAGCTTTAAGATAATTTGCAAATCACTGCTACTCGTGTTCATTGTTTGGCATCTTAAGATCACTTTCTCTCCATATGTATTAGTGTATTTAACTCTTAAAATTATACAAAATTTTGGATTTTTATTTGCCCCGTATTTTTTCCCATTTGCTCTGATAAATGAACAGAATGTCACTGTAAATGCTGTCAGATAAGTTTGCTGAACTCCATCTCATTTAGAGAAACTATAAGAAAAAACGTGATTCTAAACATCAAATAAATTAGCAGCAGATATTTAAAACACACTGCTGGCAGTACAGCATGTGGAGAGCTCCACACCACTAACCTGAAAAAGTGTCAGCTCTCACAGTGATATCTAAAATGAGGCATGTTACATACTGTTTTGTGTCTAAACAGTATTTCTTGATGATGACTCAACCTCCATACCAAAACAAGACACATCCTAGCCTTTACTGACAGTTTTTCTTACTCCAGTAGATTCATATACTTCCTTAAAATTCAGTTGTCCTACTAAGCTATTACAAAAAAAAAAAAGGCAAATGTCAAGGACAAAATAAAGCTGCTTAATGTAGGTATGATCCAAAGCTACTCATAACTATCAGTTACAAAATCAATGACATAAACATTTCTTCATAGATACAAAAATAATCAGGCCTTAAATAAATTCTAAACCAAGAATAATTGGACATAATATAAGATCAGTTTGGGAAGTTATTCTCTGTCAAATTCTAGGGAAACCAATAGCTTTTATAGTACTGTGTGATTTTTGTAATCACCTGCGTTTTAAACAGATGATGTCACAAAACATTATAATGCTGGCACCGGTTCTCTTTCCTGGCTTTCTGTCTAGCAAAGCTCAGTTGACAATTTGGCTCCCAGTATCTGGAAGTTAACAGAGGCAACCCCTTATCAGTATCCTCAAAGGAATGCTGGTAGTGCATAGTCATGCAGAAGACAGTATCATAAAGAAAACAAATGCTATACTCAAGCCATATTTAGTCATCAGATGAAAACTAAACTAAACAGAAGGGAGATAAACGAAAACATGAGAATGTGCATTTCATATAACCAAAATGTTGCAATTGCAGCTCACTTTCTTGCCCTAAACATATATGTTTAACACAGCAAGAAAATATTTTTAAAATATTTTTAGGTATACATGTAGCCTGAGTCAAACACTTCCTGATGACTCAAGGTAAGGAAGCCTGGCAAGATCAAATTTTCATAATTTTGTGCACAAAATTAGAAAACCAAGCACAAAACTACAACAAGTGAAGGCAGATGCACCAACATGTAAAGATTTCACTAGCCATTTTGTCAATTCAAAAACTGTAAGTTTCATTCTAAATCATAAAGAGACCTTTTATGGGCTCTCTCTCCTTATTGTTGCTTCCTCAGTTAGCATGACATTGGAATATTTTAGGCCCAGTGTTTTTAAGGGAAAAAAAAAAAGCAATCCACATTCATACTTATTAAATATATACAAACAATGCATTATGTTTGTTAAACATAAGAATCTTATTCAATATGCTACTGACCTCCCAACACTGGTTCCCTGCCTACTCACTTTCTCTGGCTATATCTTCCTCGTCTCTGAATGATTTTGAATCATTACACTCCCACGCAATCTTTTCTCACCACAACTTCCTTTCCTTTTTTCTTCCAGTTTATCTTTTATTCTTCCTCTTTCATTTGGCAGGAACCAGGCTACAATTTCCTCTTCAAATATATCCCTCCACTTACACAATCTTAACAAATTCTTGACAAATCTCTTATATTGGTTCAAAGAGGACCTATCACTTCAGAGATCTTGTTTTACATGACCTGTAGGTCCTTATGTCAACTTCCAGTGCTATCCAAAAACCAGATACAATCACCTGACAGTGACTTCTGCTTGGTTGTCTTCTATTTAAAAGAACAGTACTTCAGAAAGCAACATCATAATTTCAATCATTTACCTTATGGAAGCTTCCATAAAAGATTTTCTTTACATCATCATTATCAAAAGTTACAGTTTGAACCTCTCCCCTTGTATCCTTGTTAAAGAATGACAGCACTTTGCTGGCAGCTGCAATAAATAAAAATAACACATTTCATTTCATATGTACTACTGAAACCACCATCCAAAGATACAATTATAGATAAAATTTGGTTTACCCCTTATTTGGGTAAACACAAATATGGTCTTAATGACCTCTAAATACATAGAGGTGCTTTCCTTTGATTTTAGAGTTAATACCAAAGTTGAAATGTAGTTTAGATTAATTATTCTTAGTTGAACTATAGATGTACAAAGTTTAAAAGAAATCTCTTAAAACCAAAAATCTATAGTCCTTTTATCATGTAGAAATGCTTTGGGTTTGGAAATATTTGGGGAGAACACATGCAAAGTAACGTAACATGTAACTTCTCTATGCAATAAGTATAATCATCCTTACGATCAAGCACAACTCCAACTTGTGGTTTGTAATCTCTGTCAGTAATCTGCCAAATTGCAAAAGGCTCATTGGGAGATTCGGGCAGAAGACGGAATAACAGAATAATAGTGTACGCCTGTGGCAATCCCTCCGGGTGAATCTCCCTGTTAAGACAATATAAAGACATTTTTTCACATGGAAACACATGAGGAAAATAAGATCTTCATCATTTGCTCTTTTTCAAAGAAAAGACACAAGAGTAACAGGAAAACCACAGCATTTAGTGGAACAGAGAATTTTAACTACTCTCTCAAATAGAAAACACCATTGTGACATAAAAACACTGTGATTTGTTAAGATGAACTCACAGCCTGTCTTTAGTTGGTCCCAGCACCATGGTTAGAGAGGATGCCAGAATATGACCAAGAACTCTTGGGTATGTATTCTTGTGGCAAAATTCTGTATAAACTACACATGTTTTAAATTCCTTGATGATAAGTACAGAGAAAAAGGACTGCAGCTTTATTTGTTTTCTTCATCTGGCCTGCTTCAGGCAGGCAACAGCATTTAACCATTGCTGCCCTTCAGGCACAGATACAGTGATGGAGATATTTAATGTCTTCTCTGCAACTGGTGATGCATTTGGGCTCCAGCTCATTCTTTAGTGGCTCAGGTTTAAATTTGTGATATTTGGACTGTCAGACATTGAAAAAAGCAGAGAGCCAAAAGTAAATAAATACATGCATGAAACTGCCTCCAGAACTTTCTGTATGGGAAAGGAGTGAATGTAGGAAGGGAACTGTAAGAAAGATGACTACTGCTTCTCCTTAACCACTATAATGGAGCTCAGAAGGAGATTTAGTCACATTAACATAAACATAAAACCCTTAAAATGAAGAGAGGAGCTGCTTTGTAAGTTAGAAAATGCTTGTGAATCCATACAATTATGAACACCACAATAAAAACCATATCACTAAGTCAACAACATCACACAGCACAGTGCAGGACTGCAAATATTAAAGCAGATAGAGCAACACAATCTATAACTTGGATAACAAGTTATTTCAGATATGGAAACAACTATGCCACTAGGATCAGTATGCGTTTATTGCTTTGCTGACCCAGCCTAGAGTTTTATTTTCTGGATTCTCACGAAAAATAAGTGCCCAGAATACTCTATTACACGTCTTTAGCAGACATTAGACTATGTATCACAACATTTCTAAAAAAATGAAATAAATAGGAAGCCTATCTTTTTATTGTCTTTTCATCAATTTATCCTGATAATTGCAATATCCATCAATGCAAGAAAGTTGCAAAATTGGGATTATCTGTATTTCCCTAGACTGGAAAAATCCAGGCTGTCAGAGAACTATCATCCCCACAGGTATTAACGGTATGCCAATGAACTTAAAAATCATCAAGTCCTCTACTTTTAAAGCTGTGATCTCGGAAGGCTGGCAAAAAGAAATTATTTCTTCATAAACCTCTGCTTCTGTGCTTGTGATCTGATCTTTACCCAGTCTGGCTGGATTGCAGAAGATTTCAAAGATTTCTATTAAAAGAAAACTAAATTTCCTTAAATTTAATAGGAACAATGGGCTATTTTTAGGCATCTCCTCTGAACCAGAATAACCTTTTTTGAAATTTACTTAAATAGATGGGAGAGAAACAAATGTGAAAAAAAAAAAAAAAAAAGAAGAAGAAGAAGAGGGAGAAAGGTACTGTTCCACTTTTCGTAAAACTGCTACCTAAGTCTTGTTTTTCTTTGGGAAAGAACGTTGACAAGAATGACCATCTATTACCCATCCATAACCAACTTCTAAGACCACAGGCCCTTGAAAACTTTGTTTGTTCCATTTGCCAAATAAGACAAGTCAAGTAGAGGAGAAACTACCCTAGGTCAATGGCATCAGTGTGTTGCCTACTGCAGTAAGAATGATGCTTCTGAAAAAGTGATGCTAATCCCTCCATATTGAAACCATTTCTGTTCAGCAACGTGGAATTCATTGTACTAAGGAAGCTGTTGTTCAACTGCCTAAGTATAAACTGTAGATTATATGCAACTGGAATGGTTAAGAAGCACAATCTCAAAGAAAAATAAGCAACTAGATTAATAGTGAACTGTGATTGCAGTGGAAGAAATAGATCAGCATTTAATGAAAACAATGATAAACGTTTTTTGGAGTATATTTCTTGAAGCTCAGTAAAAAGAACATTAAATCAATGCATCTTCCATAAGACACAAATGCTATCTATAAACTCTGTTAATCCTTCATCATCTGGTCACCCTAAATATAAGTCTTTAGGTTTACTTACCGTATCGGCTGGCTGACAAAGGCATTTTTGTGGAGTCTATATGCTACATAGCTTGGGAAAGAGCCTGATTCCAGTGAAACTCCTTGTACAGAAGCAAAATGCTTCTCTGTTAGATTGTATGATTCCAGCATCTTGAAACCTTTTAGTCCAGAGAGAAAATAAAAAACAGAAACACTGTAGAGCAGTAAAAGACACAAATGAACCTATGCCAAAATATTAGACAGTTACTTACCAGGTGAAGTGTACCCCTCCAAGTAAATAAGGGGACAAGCTGAAAGACATGAAACAACATATAATTAAAAACTACTAAGCCTAACAGGATATGAACATATGGATACTACAGAAAGTTTCATTACCAAGAAGTCTGTGCTATTATTAATTATGAGATAATTGTTGGTACATTTGTCATACTGTGTCCTGAGCTGTGGTAGATAAAATGTCAAAATCTTTACTTATAACTTTAGTAGGGTATTTCTACTCTGACAAATTGTGTGGAATAACAAATGAACCCCAAATATTTTAAGAGTATAATTCGTAAGAAAGGAGGACAATGACACAGTCTTTCCATGAATATTTAAGGCATGAGTCAAGCTGCATAATAGCTGTCAGATTCACAAGAAATAACTGCATATTTATGTGGCTCCTCAGGAGCCAGCAGATGAGGCAGTTAGAGAACATGCAGTTGCACATGACAGGCCTGAGAATTTCTTATTTTTGCCATAGAAGGATTTCACTTGAGTAAACAACTGAGCTTTATTTAGATAAGTTTAAAACAGCATCACACACTATAGCTGGACATCTTTAGCACCCCTATTCCAGTGGTAAATAAGAGACCTCTTGTGCCTTGCAGGTCACATTAGGCATCATTCTACTTCTTGATGTTGTCAGTGACTCCTACTCTTTTTTTCTTATACTAATACTTTTGAAATGCAAGATGAGATTACACAAAATACAATACTCACTTCAAAATTTTAAAAAGTAACTTGCTCCCTTAAACTATGTCGTTATTATGAAATCTAACCTTTGAATATGAACATTTCTTCTGATGTACCTTAAATAAGATGGCAGCTTGTATTGGGTTTGTGTGGCAAGGTTTTGGCAATGGGGGAGCTACAAGGGTGATTTCTGTGAGAAGTTGCCAGAAGCTTCCCCTGTGTCCAACAGCGTCAGTTCCACCTGGTTCCAAGATGGACCCGCCACTGGCCAAGGCTGAGCCCATTAGCAATGGTGGGAGTGACTGGGGGATAACAGATTTAACAGGGGGCCGTGGCTGGGGTTGGGGGTCGTGTGTGTTGGAATGACACAACAACCTGCAGGCACCAGAGCAGAGATTCCACTGGTCTTCCCTGGAGTGAAGACTATGGTGAGGCAGGCTGTGACCCTGCAGCCTGTGGAAGTCCACAGAGGAGCAGATATCCACCTGCAGCCCCTGGCGGACCCTGTGGCAGAGCAGGTGAATGTCTGAAGCAGGCTGTGACGTTGTGAGAAGCCCATAGCAGGCTCCTGGCAGGACCTGTGGCACCATGGAGAGAGGTGCCCAGAACAGGTTTGCTGGCAGAAATTGTGACCCCATGAGAAGCCCCCAATGGAGTAGGCTTTGCCTGAAGGACTGCACCATGTGGAAGGGACCTAATGAGGTTCAACAAGGGCAAGTGTAGGGTCCTGCACATGGAGAGGAATTACCCCAAGTTCAGGTTGGGGGCTGACCTACTAGAGAGCAGTTCTGCTGAGAAGGACATGGGAGCTTTGGTGGATAACAGGTTGACTATGAGCTGGCAGTGNCGGGAGTGAAGACTATGGTGAGGCAGGCTGTGACCCTGCAGCCTGTGGAAGTCCACAGAGGAGCAGATATCCACCTGCAGCCCCTGGAGGACCCTGTGGCAGAGCAGGTGAATGTCTGAAGCAGGCTGTGACGTTGTGAGAAGCCCATAGCAGGCTCCTGGCAGGACCTGTGGCACCATGGAGAGAGGTGCCCAGAACAGGTTTGCTGGCAGAAATTGTGACCCCATGAGAAGCCCCCAATGGAGTAGGCTTTGCCTGAAGGACTGCACCATGTGGAAGGGACCTAATGAGGTTCAACAAGGGCAAGTGTAGGGTCCTGCACATGGAGAGGAATTACCCCAAGTTCAGGTTGGGGGCTGACCTACTAGAGAGCAGTTCTGCTGAGAAGGACATGGGAGCTTTGGTGGATAACAGGTTGACTATGAGCTGGCAGTGCCCTTGTAGCCAGGGAGGCCAATAGTATCCTGGGGTGCATCAGGAAGAGTGGCCAGCAGGTTGAGAGGAGTGATCCTGCCCCTCTGCTCGGCCCTAGTGAGGCCACGTCTGGAGTGCTGTGTCCAGTTCTGGGTTCCTCAGTACAAGAAAGACTAGGAGTTACTGGAAATGTTCCAGCAGTGGAGCATGAAGATGAGGGGTCTGGAGCAGTTCTCTTATGAGGAAAGACTGAGGAAGGTGAGCACCACCACTAAACATCCTGTTTAGTCTAGAGAAGACTGAGAGGGGATCTCATTAATATATATCAATATCTCAAAGGTGGGTGCCAGGAGGATGGTGCCAGACCCTTTTCAGGAGTGCCCAGCAACGAAAAAAGGAGCAAAGGCCATAAACTAAAACACAAGAAGCTTCACCTCAATATGAGGAAGAACTTCTTTATGTTGAGGGTGGCAGAGCACTGGAACAGGCTGCCCAGGGAGGTTGTGGAGTCTCCCTCTGTGGAGAAATTCAAAACCCACCTGGATGTGTTCCCGTGTAACCTGCTATAGGAGACCCTGCCTTGGCAGAGGGGTTGGACTGGATGATCTCCAGAGGTACCTTCCAACCCAAATAAGGTGATTCTGTGATTCTGTGACCCACACTGGAGCAGTTCATGAAGAACTGCAGCCCATGGGAAGGACCCATGTTGAGAAGTTCATGGAGAACTGTCTCCCATGGTAGGGACCCTCACTGGAGCAGGGGAAGAATTTGAAGACTACTCCCCCTGGGGAGGAAGGAGCAGCAGAGATAACACGATGAACTGACCACAGCCCTCATTCTCTGTACCCCTGTGGTGCCCAGGGTGAGGAGATAGAGAAAATTGTAAGTAAAGGTAACCCCAGGAAGAAGGGAGGGGCAGGGGAAAGGTTTTTAATACTTGATTTTATTTCTACTTATCCTGCTCCGATTTCATTGATAGTATTTTTTTTTTTCCCCACATTGAGTCTGTTTTGCCCATGACAGTAACTGCTCAGCTCTTATCTCAATCCATGAGCCTTTCATTGTATTTTCTTTCCCCTGTTCAGCTGAGAAGGGAAGAGATAGAGCAACTTTAGTGGGCACCTGGCATCCAGCCAAGGTCAGCCCACCACTCACTTGTAGCAGTATGTAAGCAAACATATTAATTTGGGAAAAGGGAAACCAATGTCTTCTACTCACTTGAGGTAGCTGTCTCACACACAAAGGTGACGAGGTTATCTTGAATCTTTTCAAAGGCATCAAAGTCATCAACAATAAATACATGACGCTCACTGGGCTTGCTGGCAATCTTGGCCAGTTCATTGTAATCTACATCAGCCACACCAACCACAAAGACACTGAAGCCTGTAAAAATAACACTTGTTACTTCAAATGTAGTAAACATACATTAACATTTTTCCTGTCAATACTCCACAAACCATTGACTTGTGAGGATCTACCTATCAGCACACATCCTGGATCTCTTTTCATCCTGACAAATCTCAGAAGGTTTTGGACTGGTTTTCGCATCTTTCTTTCAAAACTTTCTCCTCTTTCATTGTTTTTTGGGGGCATTATCCAATCTCATGCAGCCTTGGCTACATAGTCCCCTCACTCTTTAATACAAAATGTACAATTCTCTCAACTCTACAGTATCTTAAATCTGTTCTGTGGCCAAGAACTGTACAGACCATTAGTTATCCAGTTGTCTATCTGTTTCCATCTCTTGCATTTCATGCCTCTTGGTTTCTCTTTCTTAGAGTGGTATTCACCTCACCAGCTTCTACCTTCCAAGTTAAGTTGTCTAGTTTTTCTCTATAATCACCAGATAGACATGGGCAGATTCAGAAAGCAATTCATCTTACCTGCCTAACATGCTGAATTCAGGATAGGAAAAGTCATTGTCTATAGATGGCTACCTTTTGCTCTCTTCACCAGTCATAAAAGGACCCTACATAACGACCTTAGACTAGACACTTAATTGTCAGATGTCTTAAGTCAAATGAGAAGAACCAGACCCTAGAATTCAATCATATCACCAGGTGTAAATTTCATTGAAGAGAAACTGCACAGACATTGGAAAAGCCAGTTGGAGGCTGAAACCAGAATTCATATTTATTCCAAACGATACAAGTTTTTTTGTTTTTTTTTTTTTTTTTTTTTTAAAGAAAGTAATTATTCCCCTGTAGCCAGTACTGGTGAAACTTTGGCTGAAATACTTTATCCAGCTTTGATATGTAGAAAACAAAGCAAGTAGAGCAACTAAAAATGGTAAGAGATTTTGAAAACATGATCAATATGAGACTGAAATACCAAGGCCCATTACAGTGGACAGTGATCAACTTCTTTCCTGGTTAACTAGGTAAATGAAGACAACAGTTTCACTAGCATGAAGAAAGACTTAGGTGAAATGCAAGACAAAGGTCTCCTACTAGTAGGGTAGTTAAGCACTGAAGCATATTGTCCAGGGAGACTGAGAAACCATATAAACAGAGCTAATTCTTTCAGATTACACAAACAGAGAAGATGACCACTTGTGGTTTACATCCACGTGATTCCTGTAAGGAAGTACAACATCTCCCTGCTCAGAGATCACGACTAGGTGGTTCATGCACTGAAACACAAAATGCCAAGTGCTGGGAGATGAACAGATTACTACACTCACGTAAGCCACAATCACCAAGTCTGATGAGGAAGTGCAAAGTTTCTTAGCTCAAAGGCAATAAAGGAGTCCATTCAGACCCAGCTCCTTCAAAAAGTTACTTTAACTGGAGATCCACTGGTTTATACCAGATAAAACATAAACCTCAGCAAACCAGGCCCATTAAATCATAAGCACTAGTACGGAGTACACTTCCCAATGATCCTTGGGGTCCACATACCAAAAAGTAAAAGTAGTAACCAAATGCCACATCTTTTAAATGATATGCATGAGGAATTACTTGAAAACTTTAGGAAGCCACATCCTTCCCCAGAGAAATGGCTCATGAAAGAAAATGTAAATCTAGGTCCAGAGAGTGCAAAGTCTTTGAACAGTTTTGAGGTTTTCCCAAATACTCAGAATACATTTCTGAGTCCATAAAGGATGATGATTCCCAGATAATTGAAGCAATACAGAAACGAAACAGCCAGATGCTGTGAATTGCTTACCAGAGTGCTGTATGACTGTTGCTGCTTTCCTCACCTCATCCTGAGACCGACCATCTGTGACAACAACAAGTACCTTGGGAACGCCTCGCCTCATGCCACTCTCCCAAGTCAAAACCTTTTCTTTGATAAATGTTAGGGCTTTGCCTGCAAAGTGTAAAATAAACAAGGAATCATCCATATTAATCACAGGAGAAGAATTCTTTTACTTCATAAGGGCAACAGCCACGGAGCCAAAACACAACAGAAAAACCTACTTCTTCAGCCATGCAATATTAGCATAATCACACCATTTCTGAAAATATTTTATTAAAGAAATATAATTACAGCCCAGAATTACCTGTCCTTGTGTTTCCTCCTCTGTACTGAATATTTTGAAGAGCTCCCAGGGCCTGGGCTTTGTCATCAAATGTATTCAGTTTGAATTCAGATTTTGCCTCATCACTGTATTGCACAAATGAAACCTGAAATGGAATATAACACAGTGTTCAGCCTCATACCTCCACATTCAGACCAACTCTCTCTCATTTAAATATGTAATTTTGTATATTAATAAGTCTTAAATAATCAAAAATTCTTTTTCAAATATGTCTGATTATGTACACACATAGATAACTTTATGTACAGTCATCACAGCAATGTGCACACAACTCTTTTCTTTCTTTCCTTCTTTCCTTTTTTCTTTCTTTCTTTCTCTTCTGTATATAAAATGTAATATGTCCTCAAATGCAGATGCAAATTCTTGCTATTACTATGGTGACGTATATATGCATATTCTCTACTTCTGAGCAGATGTACAGTATCTACTAAACTTTTTCCAGATTTTTTTTTTAGGAATTAAAAAGAATCTGTCAATAGAATGTCAATAAAGTTGGATACATACATAAGTGTATACTCTCTTGCCTTAAATACTGAAATACAATCACCGAGTATTTATTCCTAATTAATGTAATTTTTTTTATTTTGCTCCTTTTAATATTCTGTAAATTTGCAATATTATAGCATACTATTTTAATGCTGAATAGAAATATTTCTGTATGTATATATTCACATGTGTTGTAGTAAATTCCCCTTTTAAAATTATTAATTTTCAATTCAAAACCTTAGATTGTTGCATCTCAAGAGGTATGTGACTTCATTATTTCACTAAACATTAGTGTTTACGTGTGTCTGTCACCTATATTGTCTTCTCTGTTTCCAGGCTGGGGACCCACATATATTAGCAAGAAAAAAAATACGAAACAAAAAAAAAAATGGAAAAGAAAACTACCCAGTATAGATTAGACCTAAGAACAACAGAGTGTCTGAGACAGAGTGAATTTAAGGAGTATCTTTTCCTTTCAAGTCTAGAGACTTAAAGATAGGGAATCAAATTACTAAAAATATGCCTAGAAGATGAAAAGCAGACCTCTAACAATGTAAATATCCTGTCAGCCTTCTAACCAAAGAAAATGCATTGCACCTGCAGCTTTCTGCAACACTCCAGAAATACCACGTAAGAAACTCTCTCAGACCTCATGTCATTCGTTTCATCTAGTGAAAGAGAAATGGTTATGGGAACCTAGACAGTGATTCCATCCAGCTTCCTACAAGTAGAAGAGAACTGATAATGGTGCAATGCTTACGGTAAGAATCCTGACAGGAAGTTACTTTGACATAACTGTGATCAGCCTGGTATTCCTGAAAGTCTATTCCTCATTAGCTATTACTGCTTACTCTCTCAAAATGCACTAATTCATTAAAAGAACCTTTTCATACTTTTACTATGCCCACTGTGGAGCAGACCCATGTTATCACAGCATGAAAAGACTTCCCCAAGTGCCTTTTTCAAAGGGATTTTGCTATTTAGTGAAGTGGGATTCTCGGGAGCTCAGCAATGGCAAGCCAGCTGGACCTTGCATGCATAAGACTCATTTTTACACTGAGAAATTAAAATGTAACCCTCAATCAAAAGTCAGAACGTCCCTAAAACAGATTTCTAACACAACAGAGGCAAAACCTAGAATATAAGAACTAAGCAGTGTGCCAGTTGTTGATACCCTATACAAATCAACAAAAATATAACATTGACCATACATTGCCCCAGTTTCTCTACCTGGAGGATTCTCACATATTGTAACTTTTGTATTTCAGAATATTAGCATCTCAAAATAGATTGGAGTTCCCTTGTATTTATAAAATGGCAAATATATTTAATAAATAATAGGCATGCACACCCTTATACAAGAGTTGTACAACAATCTAATACAAAAAATGACAGCATTCTGAAAGAAAGTAGTAATTCAGCTTCATCTTCAATTTCCCTCCAAAATGTACCCAATGGGAATAACAAACCTACCTGGATTCCAGCAGGATTGATTAAATCAAAGGCTCCTACTGTACTAAAAACAAATTTCACTACTTTGTTGAAATTATCATCACCAATACTCCAGGAAGCATCAGTCAAGAATACTATGTCTGCTTTGGCACCTCTGCACACTGAAAGTCCAAGAAAAGGAACCCTTAAAATACATCAACCACATCACCATGAAAAAAATATTGTTTCAAAACTTGAAAATTCAAGAATGACAAATACTCAGCAAACCCCTACTACCACAGTCAACCTAGCAGATGACTAATGTTCTATACAAAAACATTTCTTAAAATATATCAAAGAAAATTTCAAGAAATGTAAAAGAGCTCAAGAATAAAATGTAAATGTTTCAAATTTTTTTTTCTGATCAGCTACCATAAAACATAAATTGTCTGCTGAGAGCAGATAATCTCATAGACTTTCTGCAGTACTATAGAATATCAATAATTTTTTCCCCGAAGATTTGCATCTTGCTGTTCTAAACCAAGAAATGCTGAAGTCTAGTAAAGCTCTAGAACAAAGGGATGGCATTAGGAAAGGTCTCACTCTTCATTTCCCTAAAATGCTGTGCTAGTTTTAAATCCACTTAAAGTTATGAAAAAATGAGGTAAACTATGAAGTAGTACAGCAACTATATAAAATTATTGAATAATTCTAGAAATAAACATACCATCCCGAGCTGGAGGGATTGTGGGAGGCGGAGGAGGTGTAGGTGGTGGAGTGGGTGCCTCTGTAGGTTTGAGGACTGAAAAAAACCAATAATTTTATTCTACAGCTGAAACAAGACAAAATCCATAGCTAAAACTTAAAGTTCACAGTATCTATTACCTACCTGTATGCTCCCTCATAGAGACTGGAGGTCCCTCAAGATTAGGGGTCTGAACAAAGACAGTGGCATTGTATTCTGTGTCTGGTGAGAGGCCAGTAAAACAGTGGCTCGTTTCTGACCCACGTATTGTGATTTCCTGTCCTCTGGAACCTGTCAAAAAAAAAAACCCAACAGAAAGAAAGTTAGAACCTATTACTTCCCTTCTAATATATGTATACATAAGTGTAGAAATGAAGAAACATCTTGAGAGGAGGTTAGAGCCAATGGGACATCAGTCTTATTCTTGTCCCATAACAGCCTCTCTAGACCAAAATTGTGTGATGATTATGAACCCTGGAGCACACTGGAAAGTACAGTTGCAGCATACGTGTGAAACCAGGCAACTGGTAGATGTAGGTTCACTTGACAATAAGCAGCACTTCCTCTTTGCAGCTTTTTCACCACTCAAGAAAAACAGGTTATGTTCAGAGCTTTAAAACTCAACCAGGTGTATCATTATGGTTGGTGCTTGCCACCAACCCAAATAAATGGTGCTGTCACTGACATAAGACAATTATGTTTCCAGAAAATGTAAAAAACAGAATGCACTTACCATCAGTTGGGTTTAGCTTCAGTCTGTAGGAAGTTGCTGACCGATGAGGTGACCACCGGATACAGAAAGTATCCCAACCCACTTTGTAACTTGTTAGGTCAGTGACATTCAAATACACTGTGAAAAGAGAAAGAGATAAATTGTTCACTGGAAAACAGCATGTAATAGGTAAAGCACACCATAATAAAAATTATATTAGCAGTGCTGGTCTGGAACTTGATTTTTAAAAATATTTGCAGAAAGAAAGGGAAATTCTAGTCAAGTCTCTTTATTTTACACCCTACAGATCCCCACCTAGCTATTTACAAAGGCCTCAAATCCCATATTGGGTAACAAACAGCTCATTTTAAGAGTTTTCACATGAAGTTCATTTCTTTACAAAATAAGAAACTTCCAAAAATGAGAATCTGACTCATATATATGGCAGTATCAAAAGAATGTACTGAGTCAGGATGCTTGATTGACCATAACTGAAGAAATTTTTAGAAGTTTCTTAGCTGAGGCCATCATCAAAATCACTGGACATTCCTATGGGACAAAAGCAGAGTATCAAAAAGCCCAGACCTGCTTTATAACATGGTTAGATTCTGTAGTACCCTGAAGACAGCTGAAGATTGACTCCAACTATAGCTTAACAAAATTTTAGGAAGCAGACTAGAAAATTTAATTTCATCAAGTCATCGCTTAAAAATATATCTTCATTACTGTTTCCAAGATTAGTGTTTTTAAGATCTACATCATGGACAGATGACAAGTATTCTCCATGAGACGATGCACAGGCTTCCCAGCAACTAGCCACCAAAATCTTTTCTTAATCCATGTTATCTCAGACCAGCATATGTATCTAGCATGAGTACAACAAAATCATTCTGACTTACATGTAGTGCCTTGATCTGTCAAAGGTATACTCATTCCAGAATCATACTGGGCATACACATTCACATCATAAGTAGTACTGGGAGACAGATTATGCAAAGTGTAGGAAGTCACTTCTCCCACGAAAAACTCCCTGGGCTCATTTGAACCTTGGATTGAAAGGAAGAAGAACACAGAACACAGAAGAACACAGAAACAGAAGGAATCATGATTACATGAGCTACAAAACTATTCCGTCTCTTAAACGTCAGTAAACGTTTACCTCATTTTTTCTAAAACAAAGATTTCTTAAATTTTGAAATCAATTCTGAAATTGATTTCTTAAATTTTAGCATATTACAATGCTGCAAACGGAACATACACAGTGTTACAAACTATTGTGCAATGTTTGTGTTCAGCTTATAGAAAGGTGTGTATATTGTTTGAAGGCCACATAAAACAAAGGTTCTGCGGGACATTAGTAGTACCCAAACACCTGTCCAATACTCATCTCATATACACCAGTTCATAGCCTCAGAAGCACAAGAGGTCTTAAAGAGGTGAAAAACAAATCAGGTCACTGTAAAAAGTTTTAACTATACAATTCAATCCCTGTGAATGTACGAAACAGCATTTGATAGTTTGTGTTTATTATAGAATACTGATCATAAGACTAAACTTTTCATGAAAATTGGTAAACAAAGGAAACAAATAGATCCTTTAACACAAAAATGTCATGATACATATGATTCCTACTCTGGTCTGCCATTAGCTACTCACTGTTCTGAAAGCAGTATACTCAGAATGAACAAGTTTTCTTACCCACAGGTTTGTATACAATTTTATAGCCAAGAACAGGGGATGGTGAAGGATCCCAGGAAACTCTGAAACGTGTATACCATTCATCAGTTATATACATATTTTGAGGAGGAAGCAGGCCAACTAAAAAGAAAGAAAGAAAACCATTCTAATTAGGCTAGTAATTGTTTTTCAATCTTTAGAAATGCAGGTTGTTACTCTGTAAGGTAACAATCACATCAAGGACTTAATTAACTTAATGAAACCTTAACAATGATGAAGTGCTCAAGGAATATGTCTTAAATATAAAAAGGAATAAATAATATGAAAACCATAATTACCAGTTCTGCCATTTCCAGTCAGTTGTCCTCCATCTCCATCTTCATACACAGCAACAACAGTAATTTTATATGGCGTATCTGATTGTAGTGGTTGTAGGATCACGTTATTCCTTATCCCAGGAACTGTTGTCTAGAACACAAAAGAAACAGAGGTAAACACACTCACAGTCTTGTAACTGATCAGTAGTGACAGTAGCTAGAACCAAAAATTTGTTTTGACATTTGGCACGCTTTTTTTTATGTCCACCATAGAAAAAGTTATTCAGGATACCTTAAGGGTTATAGCCTATAAACAGTTATCAGTATTTGTTATTTTGAATTACAAAACACTGTGGCCATCAAAAAAATGTAAATCAAATTGACTCTTCAGTCCCAACCCTCACATCAGACTGAGATGCTACAGTTCTTCACCAAGATTTCAGTACTTTTCCCTCAGAGAAAGGTAAAAGTCAAAATGATGTATTTGTTTTCTTGGAAGAAACAGGTTATTCTGAGAAGGAAGCTCTAAATATACTGACATATAAAAATGTCCTTATTTATGCATCCCTCAATCTTCTCAACTTCCTTATGCAGGCATGCACTATTGTTCCTTTCTGGTGAAAATGTAGGTATAATCCCAAAAGTGATCCTGCTCCATAAGGAAGACATAAAGCACTGAAACTATGGGAAGTAGCTTGAGGTATCTATCTCAAAAGCACATGCCAGTCAGCATTTGCTATGAATACTTGATTAAAATTTTCAGTTGTTTGAGACTTGCTGATTTTATGGATTGTCCAATCTTTTCTGCAAAGAAGATATGTGTGTGGACAAATATGTGTGTCCTGATTAACAAGTCCAGTAGTGAATTTTCAAACAATGACTTTTCAGCATGTGTTATACAATAATACAAAAGCAATAATAGCATTTAAATAGCGCTCTATACATGTCGTTTTGGCTGGTGGCAGTTGGCAGGAACTCTGCCATTGACCTCCATAGAATCTGAGCTTAGCTCTGCTATAAATACTCTGTGAATTTTATAAGCTTCAGAATAACTTGTGCTAGCATTAAGTTGCAGGAAATGAAACACAAACACTTACAATCCATACTGAAACTTAGAACAGCAAGTTAGATGCTGAATCAAAGTTACCATTGTTGTCTTATTAGACTCTGCCAACTCTCTTCAACTTAAAAAATGCAGACTCATATTTATTCTGTATCTTAGCACACTGACTTCGTAGTGAATAGAGTATGAACTAACAGATGGCTATTCAATGTATCACATTTGAATGAAATGCCAGGAAGCAGATTCTGTTCAGAATCTTCTGATTAAGGTGTGACTCACATGTTTAACATTATTTTACACATAAAAAATTAAACCATATATTTTCTGCAGCTTCATGAAAAAACAACAAAACTGTTTTATACAAACCATGGCTTCTTAACATTAACAACAATGACCAGAGAACTGCAAAGTGTACTACATGTAGAACAGGTGTCTTGCTTTTTCTGTAGCCTAAAGAATTGGCTGAGAATACATCAGTGCTTACTAAGGAATTACAGAACTTACATATTCATCTATAGGGTCTCCCACAGTGGGTGAATAAATGATTCTGTACTGCTGGACTGGCCCATCAGCATGGTCCCATTGTACAGAAAGGCTGTTTGTAGTCTCATCAAATACTCTCACATTCCTTGGACCACTGCGAGGCACTAAAGAATGAAAATACAGAAAGTTGTATGGAGCATGATACCTCTAGTTCAGTGTCACCCTCTTCAATTCAAATGTTGCCCTGAAGCCAAAGTCAAGGGCCCTTCCTGAAACCCTGAATAAATAAATATACATAGGGAGATTAAGTCAATGATAATACGGCAGTGCCAAAGGTCTTAACAAAAAAAAGAGAGCCCAACTGGAAGAACTGGAAAGGAGAGAACATCCAGACATGCAAAGTGAGCATCTACATACATTCTGCTTCTCAAACTCCTGCAGACAAGTATAACTATAGCCTGCCACATCTTCAAATTTTAGATGAATATGGGGATTTCACAGGGATAACATAGAAGCAAAATTACTGCTGTCAACAGGTTCTGTACGTATTATTTCTAGTATGAATTTTAAATAAGCTAAGTATAAGCCAACCAAGATCCTATGGGCTAAGTTGTAACAAGGAGATTTCGGTGTTTAGGGGTCTGCAGCAAAAAACAAACATCTGGGGAGGCCAACACATACACTTACCATGTCAGACACAGAACATGAAGCACTTTTTTTCTGTTGACAACTAATTCTACCCATCTTAATATGCTAATTTTTTTTTAGAAAAGACAAATTGTTATTTGCCTGTAATTTGATTTTGAGAACAGCCTTTAAACTCTAACACATTCAAATTAAGCTTATTTCCCAATCGAAAATTACATTGCTAATTATTCAAGTACCACAACTGACAAACAGCATAGCAAAAGTTCCCAGCCACAGAGGCCTATAATTGCTGCAGCCATAACTCAGATGCATTAATTCAGAGTTGCACTAAATGGCTTACATTATTTGTAATCGTAACCAACTTTATAAGTTCTTCACACACAAATTTTGACATATATTTCACAACACAAGTACTGACTGCCTCTTACATGTTCTTCCCTGTGCTTGGCTTGGATTTCCCTCTCCATCTGCATACAGAGCTATAACATTTATTGAGTAAGCAGTGTCAGGAGTCAAGCGCTCCAGAATCACATCACGAGTGTTGCCTGGTACCACAATCTAAAACAGAAACAAAAAGCATATATATAAATAAAGCTTCAGCTTATACCATCTCTTTTTAGAAAACAATTTGAATGAAATATAGAAAAACTGCTAACATGACCATGCTGCACACTGTCCAAGAAAAATAACACAAATTGAAAATAAACAAGCAATATTGATAAAAATTCAATAGCAGGTAAAAAAAAAACCCAACAAACTAGCAGTATAAGGAGCTCTCATTCTGTAAATAGAATTGTTATTTTTTACATTTTTCATTAAAATAGTTCAGAAAAAAAAAGGAGAAACATTCATGTATAGAAACTAAAAAAGTAAATTCAGTAACAGTAACATATAAAGGACATAAAAAGTCCTTACAATTCCTTACAGAAAAACATGTACATCTATGTGTACAATATGGGTGAACATTTTGCATGAGTACATTCATGGTCGAAGCTTTAAAACTGCACTTATTTCTATACAAATCTTACTTCACACCCATAGGGCACTTTTTTACCCATATCCAGAGTTCACTGCTCACCAACCCCCCACTAAACAGTAATGACTTGGGGTAAGCTGATGGTTTAGTGGTAAATCACATAAATCTGGCATCTGGTTTCATAATTACACAATTCCTAATAAATATTTGTTGTTTCCTACTCTCAAAAAAAAAAAAAAAAAGTTTGATTTAATTAATCTTTACCTGCAATATGATAAAGGATACACAATCCTCAATACAGAGTTTTAAATGGGAGAGACTTACTTCTTATTTCTTTCATTTCACCAAATGAAGCCTTTATTAACTATGGACTAGGCTCATAAAAACACTGTGCTTTCAGTAGAGACTCTCCTGGGCAGACAGTTGGCCTGAGTTTACTATTATTTTTTACACTCATTCAAGGAAGCAATATTCTCTACACACATTTGACTAATAGTATAAAAGCTAAATTACTTACAGATTCTGATGGCCTTGGGCCAGACAGTGGAGCATAATTAATTCTGTATTGCTGTACTGGACCTGGAGCAGGTTCCCATCGGACATTCATGCTGTTTGGTGTGGGATTGTAAACGTGAATGTTTCTTGGTGTTCCTCTCTCCACTAGATCAAAGATAATTTAAATTAAGTTTCACAAAGTTGCTTGTGTAAGTAATATTTCTACTTGAATTTACAACAGTGCTCAAAAGAAGTTGAAAAGCACCTCAGCCCAAGATAAACACATTACTTTTGTCAGCCCAAAATTTACAAAGCTAAGAATCTCTGTGTTTAGCCTTTCCAAACTTCCATACCAGGCAGCAAAGTATGTGTTTGTACTGCAAATTGAAAGTACGATCAAAACAGAGATTTTGGCATTTATGTTTTAGCTTTGGGGAAAATAAACTTCCACTTCTAATGTAAAATCAATTTCTAATTATCTGAGGCTATTCATAAAGAAATCCTAACATTTTCTTGAAAAGGACTATTTTACTTACAAGTGCGTCCAGTGTCAGAGGTACGTCCGCCATCCCCCTCTGGGAAAACTGGAACCACCGTTACAGTGTAAGGTGTGTTGGGTTCAAGAGTTCTCAGGATGACATAGTTTGTATTTCCTGGTACTGTGGTCTACAAATTTAAAAAGAAAGGAAGGGTCAAGAAACTTACAAAAACATTAAAAAAAAAAAAATTAAGCTTTTTTATTTCTCACTTACTCCCCTACCATATCTCATTTCCAGACTGCATGTGATAAAACTTTACAAAAGGTGAAGCTTAAAATAACATGGTTCATGTTATTCATCTTCTGGAACTGCCTTTCAAGAAGGTTCTGTCTTAGACTTAATACAAATTATTTCTATGTTGTCCTATATAATCCCTTATAGCTCTCTCCACTTTTGGATCCAGATCTTGCTGTACTAATGAAAGTAGCACAATCTGGAGTGATCTCTTTAATGACCGCTATTTAGCAGCTCAGAGGCTTAAAATATCACTTTCTAAGTAAAAAAAAAACCCCATTACATAACACTACAACATGCTAATGACAAGAAGTAATGAGCAGCTTATGTTAGGAAATAAAACTCTACAGCATTTAAGAATATTTGTCATCAGTAGCACTTTAGTTGCTGTTGAAACAGTGACATTCACGTACAATTCATTTCATGCGCACATTAAATTGCAACCATGTAGAAAAAGAAACACAACTTGGAAATACTATTTCCCAATCTGCAGCAAGGATTTCCTATTTTCAGGATTCTTTTAGCTCTTTGGTAATTAAATAATTTCAGGACATAAGAATGTGGATTTTTCTGTGGTCACATTTCACACTACAGTCACATGACACCACAGTCACATGACTTCTTTGCAATTAAAAAAAAGAAACGAGGTCTGCTGACTTTATAACCTTTTGTACACCCTGAAGTCAGTTTTACATTCACACACAGTGCCCTAGGAATAAAGAAACAAAAAATTGCGTGTGGTATTAAATCCCATGCTAAGAACTAATCACTGATGGTCTACTATAGGAAATAAAACATCTGTAATACATATAGGAGGAACTTTCATGGAGGTGCTGTGCATTTTCTCCACAGTGGCTATGAACAGAAAAAAAAGCCAGTGCATAGGCAAACATGACCTGCTTCTCTCAGGAGCATTTCTCTCACCAGCACCATGAGCTGTATTTTATCTGAGATAGTGAGATCCACATGAAGAATTTACCATTTCTTCTGCACCTCCAGCTGTAGGTCCATAAAACACTTTGTACTGGCGAGGACTTCCTTCTGCATGATCCCATCGAACATTCAAAGTACTGGTGGTTGGGTCATAAACTAGCAAGTTCTTCACAGTGGTGAGAGGTTCTGAAACAGATCAATGAGCTGTCAGAAATGTGGAACCCTGTTCTCTCATTTTTGCTGTCAGATCATGCCTCTGTAATGTATCCTTAGGAAATTTTAAAAATAGGTTTAGTAGCTCATGTTAAATCTTATTTGTCTTCATTAATCAGAACATCCAGCCCCATCCAACAGTATAAGCAATGCTAGTTAGAAAAATTTATTCATGGACACTATTTTGGAATTATGCAATAAGATCATACGGATTTCTTTCTTCATTCCTCACCAATCACATTGCTGAGTCTGACTTCCCATTGCAAGCTCATAATTAAAGTAAATGAAACTGAATTAATAAATTTATGGTTAGATAATTAATTAATTAAATATATTGAAAATGGTTTTATACCTGGAGAGTCTCTGATAGCAAATCACTCAGTGATTTCTATAGCAGGATCAACAGAATGCATCAGAAGATGCAGCAGAATGCATCAACATAAAACGGCAGAGTCCCAAAGTGCACACTCTAAAGGTCAGCCTCTCAACTGAAGGTGCTTAAAAGCATACATATATGAGAGCAACATGCCTTCAGATGCTTTAAGGTATTTACTACATTGTGGTATAAAACAATTAAACAAATTAAAGTGAGGAAGAAGTTCCATAGTAACGTTAGGGTTTCTCTCAGCTGTAAAAACTGTAAAAATCCAGTCAAAGGCTGGTGGTCAAAGTGGTCCAGGGTTTCTCTACAGACTGACAGGTGTTCTTACTTTAGAAACTTGAAAGCCACCAAAGGACAAATGATAAATACAGATGGGATGTATTTCACCTTACGAAATTTTTCTCAGCTCTTCTGAAAAGCAATACATCAATGTTGTTTTGTACCTAATAAGAAGACCTGAAGAAGTTACTTACTGGTTCTGCCTCGTCCTGTCATTCGTCCCCCCTCACCGTCTGCATACACTGATGACACAGTAATAGCATATGGTGTGTCAGGCTGCAGCTTCTGTATCACCACACTGTTCTGTCGGCCTCCAACAGTAGTCTGCAGCAAAACAAAAGGAAAATATTAAAATCTCTTTTATACTGTCTCTTTTGTGCTTACTGGTATAGTAAAGAATGCAAGCATTTGATGCAGAGTGAAAAACACTCTGATGTATCAAATGCTGCAATGCTCTTGTGACTGACACTGACAGTGGACATTGAACAGGAGTAATATTTAGTACGTGTTGGTCAAGGCAAGTTTAGACACAAAGCCACTATTCTTTAAAGTCTCTGAACTTGCATACAACCACAATTATATATCAACTGCCAGTTTTGTACCAGCACAAATTATATTGTAACTGCATATGCCCTAACATTCTTTGTACTTTTAAGACTATCTGCATGTTTTCAAAGCCTATTCAGCTAATGTGTTCAGCATAATACTTGAAATTGTCTGTTGATGAAGAACTGATAATGAGCACACATTTACACATCTTCACATTTCACAGCAGTAGATTATTTTAATTTACAAGCAGACTATTTTAACTTACAATCAAAGGGGTTTTTTGTACTCAAGTGTACAAAGCTTTCAAAGCACAAATGCTTTTATCATCTCATCGTGCCTGCCTCTACATTTTAGTATCTGATTTCCTTTCAAAACCTGGCCCTGAATGACCATGATGGTCTCTGTAGTTCTGTGTGCAGTTTTTGCAGACCTGTCTTCAAATCACCTGTGATTCCTCTTGGTGCTGAGACCATTAAATGTCAGACAGGGCAATAAAAACCCTCCAGAAATTCTATTTTAAGTACCTTGGTGGGGACTGTTCTACTGCCTACCCAGCATCTACAGTTTAATAAAATATCAGAGTAACAAAAGAAGACAAGGAATTATGATCGTATGACTGCAAGTCATTAGCAGACATTAAATGCCATGAACAGAGTATGAGAGTTCTGTGTGCTCTCCTTAAATAGAGGTGTTTTCTGCAACTGTAATTGCTTGACTCTATCCAGCTGTAAGCAATTAAGTCTATTAACTATATTCTTTACACAGATTTCAACAGAATGTTCATAATTCTTTTTTTACTCCACTACCAGCATTTAATTACAGATATTAATTAAACTTATTGTTGTTGCTTATTCCTCTAGTGATTTCTCACTAAAATTGTGTTCTACTACTCAATATACATTTCAATTACCTCAACCCAAATGCATGTTGTTCATGAAGAGAGTTAAAATGGGTGTGTAAACATCCACCTGATTCTAAAGTAAATATTCCTAGATATACTTCTGAACATGTGTGATCTCCGATTACAGGAGCAAGCTAAATGAATGTGGTTCTCATCTGAAACTGTTTCTCTGACTCATTTGACAGTAACCACAACAGCCTCCCACTACAGAATAGGGCATTTTTAAGTAGCACACACGTCTGATAAACAGCCTGACTGAATTACCATTCCCAGGCCGTGTTGCGTAGGCTGACAGTAGTCAAAACAGTTGCAGGGAAACTGGCTGATCATGGAGTACTGTCTTTCCATAGCATTACAGGTTCTCATCATATTAAAAGAGTCTAAAATACCTTAAATACTTAATTAGCACATGTTTTGCATGGATTTTTTTTTTTTTTTAAATTACTACCTCTGGGTGGTTATTCTGACCCTAGAGTGGTGAAAGACAGTCTCAACTGTTCACAGCATGTTCCATGGCAAAGTCCTCTGATAGCACATGAACCACACTATGAAAACAATGGAAAACTCCAGACTATGAAAGTAGTCATCGCAGTTCATATTATTAATTGTTGTGACACTTATATCTGTGATTTGTAGCCTTACATGCTGAGTGACTTACTCCTCAACACACTTTATTTTAGTTTTCCCTATAGATAAACAGTTGAAGTTTATGACCTCAAAGATCTTTTCCAACCTAAATGAGTCTATGATTATGTGGTTTTTGAGAAAACAGGATCCATCCAAAGTTATTGCTGCTCAGTTAAGAGTATTCTAACTTGGATTTGAAAGGGGAGAACAAAAGGTGGGAGTATATACTTACTCAATATAAATATAAATCTTCATGTAAAAGGTGATTAATATCTAGAGTGTTGTGCTTTGAAAAGAAATTATTCTAATGGATTACTTTACAGAAGGTTCATTTAAGGCTGAATAACTTTAGCACTTCAAAATTATTTACCGACTGTTCAGGGCCATCCCCACTGATAGGCTGGTAAATAATCCTGTATCTCTGCACTCGACCACTGGCAGGATCCCATTTCACAGTCAAACTGTGTGAAGTTGCATTGTACACCTGAAGGTTTCGTGGGCCACTCTTTGGGGCTGAGAAGAATAATAAAGAAAAGAATAAATATGTAATTCACCAAAGAGCGAGACAAACAATTCATACTTTTAGGTCTGCATGAATGCCTGATCAAGAGCAGAATGTATTAAGTACAGGGGAACATAAACTATAATGTTTGTAAAATAATAAACATGTGCTAAAGTGGTGTTTAGTATTCTCCCAAATACACAATAATATTTATTAAATGATCTCCGTTTTTTAATGTCAACATTTGTCACAGTTTAGAAAAAGAACTATGAGTTTCCTTCAGTAAAATGGTACCTGGAAATTCAGATTCTTACCTTGTGTAGTGATAGGTATCAAGGGTACTAGGAAAAAAGTAGAAAGAATTTTCAGGATTCTTGTATGTGTATGGCTTCTGTTTTAATAATTGTGAACAACAACATGCAGAATCCCTTTATTTACTTACATGTTCGTTCACTGCCAATGAGCTCATCACTTTCTGATTCATCAGGATAGATGGCAGTAACTGAGACATCATATAATGTATCTGGATTCAAATTTTCAAAGACCAAACTATTCTCATCCCCATTTAAGATAGTCTTGTGAAGAAATTAAAGAAAAAGGAAAAAAATAAATAAACAAAACCAAAATGTACAAATAAAACAGGCAAACAGAGTGGGATAGAACTGAGTAACTTTTCACTCAGTAACATCACTGGAAGTGGCTATATGTCCTACACCTTCTCACTGAATTTCCATGGAGCACAAGAAGAGGGTTTGCAAGTTATAGGCCATTTATCAATTACATTTCTGAGTTTAAAAATACACTCTCTGAGAGACTGCCCTCAAAAGCATAAGGTGGTTGTCTATTCTTACCTCCTGTTTTTCTCTTCCATAGGGTCCCCATGTTATTCTATATAGAGAGACATCTGGAGCTCCATGATCCCAAGTACCTCTGAAACTATTTGTGGTTATATCTGTGATTCTGAGATTGACTGGTGCTGGCACAGGCTCTATTACGAGAAAAGAAAAAATATTCCACAAAACGTAACTACAAAATAAATACAGTTAAACAAAGGAAGTACTCAGACAAATAATTGAGAAGATTATGTAGAAGGTTCATCTCTCTGTTACCATGCTTCTAATGACTACAATCAAATGCTGTAGTATAACCCAGTCCACTTATACTAAGCAAATCATCCTTCATAAGGTCACATCATTAGGTAATCACCTGATAAAACAGACGTAGCTCTACTGACCTCAGCAGAGGTCACAACTCACATGCCTATTCAAACCAACTGAAGCCCTGGCTGTTACATTTTGGAGTTATATGGCGTGAATATGAACTCCCATAGACACAGGTCAAGTTCCTGCATGAGTTTCTCACAAATCTTAAAATTCTTTATATAAGCCAAATAAGTCACCACTTATTTAGAAAGAATTCACAGAGGTTAACTGTAGGTTATGGAAACAAAATATCATAGCCACTGGGAAGAAATACGCAAATAGGTAGAACCAGAGAATTAAAATAATTTCTTTGGCAGAGCTTTCCTCTTCTTTCCTTACACACACATTCACACAAAACCACAGGTATAGAACAAAGACTAGCACAATGGCAAGCAGAAAATCTCACAAACATTTTTAAATACATCAGACTACCAAATGAAAAATTCAGCAGAAAAAATGAGAGAGAATATTCATGGGTTTTTTCTTCTTTTTCATACCAGATGGAGGGGCAGTGAAAAGGTAACATTACTCTTTTTATTGTAGCTTCTCTGGTTAACTGTCTTCTTAAATCCTAAGCCTTGATCAGGTTGAGAACTTCCTTGATACCTGCTTTCTCCTTTCAGTCTGTCACATCTCCTGTACGGAGATTAGCTCTTACAGCTTTTGCAACTCCATTTCCTTGCCTCTATTTGTTGAGGTTACTCAAATGCTGCCTTTATGATTCTCTAAAAGTAAAGGCTGCTTTATCATTCCATTACACAAAAACTCTCTTGGATCAGAGGCAGGATCACGTCTCTCTAATCCTCTGGTATATAGCTCAGCTTCTTATTCACTTTCCTAGATTCCTGCATAAAGATTTGCTAAACCTTTCCTCTATCCACATATTTTCTTAGCAATTCTACACCTACCCTTCTCCTTCAGTCTTTAAGCAGAAATAGTTTTGCTTCAGTTGCTCTTCACATCTCTGCAGACTGCAATGTCAGTGTTCACTGCAGTAAGACACAACTCATCTAAGATTCCTGTGGTTTATTATATTGCAAATAATGCTACAAGTGCAAGTAAAGTATTTCTCAGATTAAATTAGAGCTCCTCCTAAACTCAATAACATATTGCAACACACACCACTTAAATCAAACATAAGGCAAAAACAACCACAAGAAAGATTCTTAGGAAAACTTACGAGTGACAGCTTCTGCATTTGTTGGTAGGGATTCCCCTTCGTCATATACAGCAACAACTTTTACATTGTACAGTGTTTGGGAGGAAAGGTCAGAGAGAGTAATGCTGGTTTTGAGTCTGTCAAGTTCCACCTAAGAAAAAAAGCAGCAGCTTGAATGATTGTAAATTGCTCTATTTCTTACTCTGCATTTGGTCTAATGGTAGAAATTCCTGCACTGAAAAACAAAGAAATATTCTGCACTAAGTCTTGCCATTTACCCTTAAATTTACACCTGAATATTGAGTGTTCTCTACTAATTCCCTTGCAAAACATTACTATATCAGATACACAAAGTACTTGTGGATCATTCACTGCTTTATTCCTTTGGAAACAAGGATGCAGACTGAACCTGTAGAAAATTCTGGTTCCTTTAAAAAACAAATTTAATTCTCCAAGACCTGGTTTATGCCTAGCAGTGCAATTAAGGAAAGCTTGCACATAACTAAAAGACATCTCTAACAATGTTCACACATGTTCTGTCAGTAGGCAAAGGGGCTAACGTACCTTTATTCCACTCTCCTGTCCTCTTAATTGTAAGCTGTTCTTAGACCTTGGCAAGATGATACTTAAGCAGAGAGTAGAAATGACTATTTACCAAAGCATATCAAAATTCTCCAGTCAATTTAAGGATTTTTCCTCTCTGAAAAGTTTTTCCCTCTGAGGAGGAGGAGGAAGAAGGGAGTACCCAAAGAAATCTATCTTGTGCTCATTCAGTTTCCAAGAAATCAATACCGGTTCCTGACTGCAATCACCATGAACTGATGTTCTTTACTCTCGGTAGTGGGTTATAATACTACTTTTACTATTATTTTAGTAATCGAACTTCTCAAAATAAAACTCTTTCCTATACTTTAAAAATTTTACCTCCTTTATATCAGGATCATCAGTTATTTTGTATCTTAGGATGTATTTTCGAACTTTTCCTGGTGCAGGATCCCAAAGGACATTCATGGTGCTGTGAGTAACATCCCGAATTGTTAAACCTCTGGGTCCAGGCAAAGGTACTGTAAAAATAATGGTAGTAGTAAGTGAATGCTATTCATAGCAGAGGTATAGGTCTCTCACAGATGGAAGTGAATTCTCTTCATGCCTTTCAGTGAAAGTCTTTTCAGTGAATGGAGGTAATCACTTTCTGAGAAGTTTATTGTCCTGGGCATTAGATGAGACAGTTCAGGGGCTTATTTTCCCAGCAATGAGCAAAATAGCTATAAACTATGCTAGTTTCACCTTTATAAATTATGAGCCCAATACTTCCAGAAGTATCAGGTCTTAAGACCATAAGTTTTGGTGACAATAGTCACTTTTCATCTATGGCTAATGTTTTAAAATTTTTAAGGATAAAAGTAGCCATGTTGCATGCATCTAGACCAGAAGCATGCCTCTGCCAATAGGGAATTGTTTAAGGAAAGGTATAAAAAAGGAAGACATTTTTAGATCTCTTTTTTATTTTTTTTTTTTTTTTGCTATGACATAGTTCTTCAATATTTTCTATACGTAAGAGGATGTCTGAATTTGGGAACAAGGTTTCTAAATTAATACAAGCAAAATCAAGACCTTTTAAAAACACAGTGATCTCAAGACTTCCTTCATTATTCAAGTTAAAAATTATTTTGTTCCCGTTTTAGTAGCTGGACCCTTTTCATTGAAATTGCCTTTTAGGTCTCTGGGAAATGTGTGAGTGTTAGAAAATGCATAAAACATGGTTAAGATGATCTTCTAAATGAAACAGATGATTTAAAACTGTTGCATGAAATATAATTAAAATTAAATACTGCTGAAGCAGTAACAAAGCAAAAATCAAGATGTCCATACATGTCACTTCCTGTGTGGTAAGTGGGTCACTCGTCATATCACCAAACAATACGTAAGCTGTTAAAGTGTACTCAGTGTTGGGGATGAGATCTACCAGCTGCACCTCATTCACTGATGGTCCCACACGCATCTGCACATGAAAAATAACACACCATGTTTAAAAACTGAAGAAAGCAACGGCAGAAAAGCAAGCAATGATTTAACTTCAAGGGAATTTTGTTTGTGAGATTCACAGTATATTTACAGTTTCCTGACTGATGTCATTGTATATAATATCCCAGTAAGTTCACTGCACTTCAAGAAGTACATGCTAGTTTTTTGACTATGGATAGTCTAACAGTTTTTCTTAATTTATTTTTGGTAGAGTACAGGTAGCAAAGACAAATTCTCTTACCTCTTTCTCTGTGGCTGGGACTGTGGCATTCACAGGTTCATATGTTAACAAATAACCAGTAGCTCCATTGAGAGGTTCCCATCTCACTCTCATGTAAGTTGATCCAATATCATAAACATTTAGGTTTCTAACTGAAGAGATTGGCACTGTCAAATAAAAAAATTTATTAATTTATTTCTTTCAGCTTCTTCATATTTTATATCACAGATCATATCACTGAGAATATTGTACATGGATATTAGGGCATACTATGGGTAGTAGAGAGGTGATCTGCAAACAGTGGTATTTAAATTCTTAGTTTAAGAATGAGGTCATGGACATCACATTTTGAATGTGGCTACAGATTTTCTACATACACAGCTAAAACTCTTACAAGTCTGCACTGGAACGTTTTAGTCTTCTAAAAAGCAACATTAACTCACACGAAAATTCTAATATGAAACAACATGACTGGCTTGGGATCTGTACAAAGAGGGTTTTTGTTGTCCTTTCTCTTTGTTTTCTGTATTTCTCAGATTATTAAATAAATGAACAGTTTCCATAAAACCATATCAAAAATTAACACAGACTTCATAAAAATTATACACATATTTTACGGATTTTTGACAAGCCTAATACAAAATAAGTGAAAAGAACAGCAAACATTCAATATTATTAAAGAGACAGAAGAGTCAGCCTATGTTGCACTGAGCATCAATATACCTGAAATCAATCATGTAGACAGCTCATAGGAGAAACATAGGTAAGTTATAACTCATAAAAATGGCATAATTTTGTTGAATTGGCTTCTGCTAATTAGAAATAATTCTGTCTGGTAGTAGCAGGAATTAATCGCCTAGCATAAAAATGAAGGAGTACACTTTTGTTTATGATCAGATTTCAGGAATTTGTAAACTCTGTCTTGTAATTCGTGTTTGTTGTTCTAGTTTTGTACAGCCATGTTTTATGAGCCTAGAAAGAAGCTGGGACAAATATTTTCTACCACATTGCAGTTTCACTTTGCTGAAGTTTTCCCGACAACAAGCTCTGAACGACCAGAGTAACACAATACAGTTTAGTAATTCAAATTAAATATTTTGCATCTGCTAGGAAGAAAACCCATAGTGCTAAAAGTTCTTCTGGACAGGTGCCAAACTGGCTGTTAACATGTTATTCAAGATCCATTTCTAACTTACAAGTTGTTTCCCTGCCGATCAGAGGTTCACTGCTTTCATCTTCTACCACAGAAAACACATTAACCACATACTCTGTTTCAGGTTGCAGATCTTTCAGAACTGTTGTTCTTTCCATCCTGCTTACATAAAACTACAAGAGAAGCAATGTTAATCACTGTAAGACAAATATGTTTGTAATCTTATCTCTAAGAAAAGCTGTCATTCCTAGTGAAACTGCAGAAATCAATGACATGGAGATAAATAAAGTCTGGTCCTAATTTTGTATACATTTTTTCTGACAATATACTATTATTTTTGCAAAGCAAGCTGTAGGGAAATCACAGACAGACACTTGTTTCAAACTGAGCTGGATCTACTTAGCATCACTTATAGTGCATTCTGATTTCACGCATGGTTTACACTCCTTTTTTACTAAATAACATAAAGAAAGGACCAGGGAAAAAAGGGACACTTTGGGAAAAAATTCAAAATTCAGGATAATCTAGATGGTTACAGCACAAGCAACACCTAACAGAACAGAAATGCCAGGAAGTAGTCAAATTGTAAAGTCATGTGCACTGGAACAACAGCTCAAACTTTAATCAAAGGCCAAATGTTGAACTTTCCATGAGCCAAACATGAGTTAAGATTTAAAAGCCGTGTTCAGAGATGGGAAGTTCAGAGCTAGGTACGCAGAGGCACCTAACTTCATTCTTCTAAACACTTCGTTCTCCTAAGTACTATTCTATCTGGTTAAAGAGAGTAATGAGCAATTCAGATTTCCTAGAACCAAGGGTTGCCAATTTTGGCTCTCTGTGTAGAGAAGTAATAACCACAAGATAAGTTTGATCCTGTGCAATAAAGAGTTTAGAGTCATATAGTGGTTGTCTAAGCACTTCTTACAAACTGTATCCCCCACTCTCTTGTTTTCTACTAAGAAGAAAATGCATGAAAAGGACAGTGGGCCTACCCATGCGTATGGTCAGAAAATTTCTGGTGCAGACATAATTCAACTAATATATGACAGTGGAATATGAAAATAAAGGAATTACTAGAAATAGAAGACAACTCTTTATAAGAAATATATTTTACTTCTGGATTCATGATATTAAAACAACTTAAGTCATATATATACTCCTATTTTTTGTAATTTTTTGTATCATTTACCAAAGCATGATATTCTTGACCTTAGGAGCATTTTTAATTTACTCTTACATCATACACAGCACAAATTCAGAATGATATTACTATAATGTGGAAGTCCAAGGTCATACTGGACAATGTCAAAGATGAGCACACAATACCAACCTGTTTAGGGCTACCTCCAGAGGTAGGATAATATTCAACTCTGTATCTATCAACACTCTCAGGAGGTGGGCTCCATCTCAGTCTGAAAGAACGAGGTGTCACTTCGGAAATAACTAAATTTGAAGGAGGTGGCAAATCACCTGCAAGAGTGAAGCAAATTAAAAAGATATTCATTTCTCTTATCACAAGGGAAAAACCCAGTTCATGTAGTTGCTTATATTTCTTTTTCCTCAGGAATTCGTAAAACAACTGCATGAAGAGGTAGCTCACCTTAACACACTCAAGACTAAACAAGTTCCCTGTAATTCCCATTCTTTCAACACTTTCAACACCCTTGTTTCACTGAAGAACCATCAGCTAACATTACTGTTTTTCCATGCCCAGCTTTGGTTTTGGGCTGTCAGACATTAATACCTGAAAAGAGCAGGGCTGCTAAAATTTTCTTTATTGGACAAGTATCATCAAAGAACATACCACAATGAGTAAAAACCTGACACACTAAGAAAGATACTTCATGATTCTGGGCAGAAAAAGAAGGCACATCCAGCAACGTCATGCTGCGTTAGTTATAATATAGTCACTGTTGGAAGGAAAGGAAGAACCCCTGCAGGGTAGTCCAGGTGGTCTGCACAACTTCCTCACATCAGCAGCTGAAAAAACAGCCCATGGCTAACACAGTGTTCCCAATAAGTAATAAAAAGGAATTAGCAATGCAAGCACATAAACGGAAAAAGGATGACATAGACTGAAAATGTGATGTACCTGGACCTTTCACACTGTTACATAGATTCGTGGTTACATTATCAACAATGTCAGCCAGGAAGGAGAAATCTGCAACGTTGTAAGCATGGATGTCATCTGGATCCGTAGCAATCTGCTTCAATTCATTTTCATCTGCATTTTTAATACCTTACAAGAGAAGAAGAAAGCAAAACCCATTAGAAATTATGGCCGTGAAGCACGATACCCTGCAATTAAGTCCCTAAACACATTCTTTGAATAACCTTTTATGTACTTATGTATGTGGCCACTTCTCTGTGTGTTTAGCAGATGGGCAGGAGGGAGTTGCTGCAGGACATCTCTTCATATAATACTTACCAATTGCATACAGTTCCACTCCCTCATCTCTGAGTTTTCTTGAAGGGGTGACTACATCATCTTGTGATTTGCCATCAGTGATAAGAACACCAATTTTGCGAGCTCTGGGCCTTAAGCCAGCGTTTTGTTTGAAGTTGTTTTTTAAGATGAAATCCAAGGCCATTCCTAGCATGACATAAAGAAAGTAATCATCACTGTAAACTCTTTTCATATAGTAGTCATGGTAAAAGAGATTATTGCATCCTAGTGACTTCACTCTGAAAACACAGGTCCACAGTTTACTTCCCTCTAGAAGCATTTTGAATCTAGTTGCAGCCCATCATCTAGACTTCTCTGCAACTGATACTATTCAGTACTTTCTTACTGCTCTTATTGAGCATCACTCTCCTGACTTCCACTAGCCTTTCTTCTGGTTCCTGGTTGTCTTCATCCCAACCCTGACATGAAACAGACCTTTCTTCTTCTCACGGGCTCAACAGCAACACAAGCTCTTCATCACCCAAAATCTCTTCTATCACATTTCTCCTGAGTTTATAAGCCTATGCTAGACCTGTTCTCTTCCAACCCTACTGAGTTGAACAGCTAAGTCCCTTTCATCACGGACACATTTGAATTCACTGAATATCAGGGTCAGCTACTAGAATCATTTTCACTGGAGCTTAAGTAAAATCCTAGCACTGTGACATACCTGTTAGAGTATTGCCTCCTTTGTATGGTAAGTTGGCTACAGCCTCTAACAAAGACTGTTTGGTTCGGTAAGCATTGAGATTCCATTCAGTCCTGGGATCACCACTATACTGTGCAAGACCTGGGGAAAAAGCCATCATTTGCTCAGTTATTATGTGCCTCTGTAGCAGTTATGCTGCATTTTCCCTCCAACATATGAGAACTTACCAATCTGTACTTTGTCAGGACCAATATCAAAAACTTCAACAATACGGGCAATGAAGTTCCTGATGGTTTTAAAATTTGGCCGCCCGATACTCCATGAGCCATCCACCAGCAGCACAATATCAGCTTCTGCTCTGGTTCTACATTCTAAACCTGCCGTGTCAAGCAGAAAAATATAGCCTTAGCATGATAGCTTTCTTTCCCCATCTTTTTAGATGACATATGTCATGAGTTAGCTTCCAAAATAGCTCTAGTTTTATTCACTGGCACTCTGTCAAGTATGACCTATTTGAGAGCATTATTCACACTAGTCAGTGGTTCCATGGCAAAAGCTGTATAAATTTCTTCATGTATGTTTCCTTTTAAAAATAAGCTTTTGCAAATGTCAAGGCCAGTGTTCTCTATTGTCATGTCATTGTCTGTTTTGGTCTTTAAAGATGGCTGATAACTTGATTTCAGAAGTTTTGTACAAGACTACAAAACAAACCACTGATATGGCAGTGAGCATTATCAGATTATACAATTTTATAGTCTGTCACATACAGCTAAACTACTGGTTAATTTTCAACCATGTAATAGTGGGCTTAACAGCATATATTACAATCACTTTCAAATAAATAGCATTCCTCAATTTTCAGGGGAGAAAGACATAATAATACACATGGTATAGAAGTTTGCATGTACAGAAAAGAAAGAGCACAATCCAGACAAGACACACAAGCATAAACACAGGTCAAGAGATACAGAGGGAACAAGAACAGACATTTATATAAAGCTGCAATGTTCTAAAAAGGTAGGAAGTTATTTCAGATATCTTCAGTTTACAAATTACAGAATAAAATATGCATCATATTGTTTTCATCACAAGGAAAATCACAAAATATTTATACAAAACAGAAAGACACAATAATTTTATCCACAGCCATGTGCAAAAAAGGAAAAAACCAAAATCCTTTCTCTCTTTTTTCCTGTAGATTTTGTTACCAGCTGCAAATTTTCTGGCTTCCTGCCATCAGAGCTTCTGGTCTTTATATGGAAGAAATCCCATTGAGAAAAATCAGCCACACTCATCACAGTTGAAAGACATTGTGATTTCATATATGTTCCACAGAATTGATCCAACACTGTAGACTCATGAATATAACTATTCCATGTACCTGGGGGTTAAAAGCATGATCCTCTTCTGCACAGAAAATATAGATCTAGTCTTTAGTCAGGACAATAAAATCAGTTGGGAGTAGGGTTTAAGTCAAACCATGTTAGTTCAAAAAATTGCATGCATAACTTTAATATGGAAGTTAAAATTAGCTTTATGTACAATATAAAAGTTAATCTATTTTGACTTTTATATTTCTTCCAACATACTATAGTTCCCCACATGGAAAATTCTAGGAAATGTGCCAGATCTAGGATGATTTTTTCCCCCTATTAATAAATGATTTACTACTACATTTACAGTCCAAGATATAAATTCATTTTTCACATTAACCATGACTCAAATCCATGCATTAGTAAAACTAATTAGCTTGAAGTATATAACACCAAAGACAGAAATGAGACCTGATATACTGAAACTAACAAACCACTCTTGGTGCTATTTTTTGTTGCCAGTCTTATTAAAGATTTAGTCTAATGTCACTGATGGCCTGTTTTAGGGGTTTTTTTTCAGTTTTACCCTCTAGTATTAGACAGAGGGGGACACCAATTAATTAAAAAGTTTCTAAATGTGTTTCAATAAAGTTATATACAAGATGGGTATTTTCACACAGCCCCATGTGGGCTGACCAAAAACAATACAGTCAGCTGTCAGAAACCTTTTTTTGTTTATTTAACTTTGAAAGGACTTTGCAGTTAGGTTCTTTCTCCTCACCAAATTCTCTGTAATGGTTATGCAAGCATTGAAATGACAGAGGAGAAGAGGCTTTACTTATTTGTATATACTTGGCTATTCAGAAGCAGATCTGCTTCTTTGTGCTTTCCATGAAGGACTGAGCCCTGAAACTTTCTTCAGGTGGTATAATTGAGAGTATGGTGAGCACAACTATTAATATGCAGAGGCCTATTAACCACACCAAAGGAAGATAATAACATTCACAGAAACCTTGAAAGAAAGGTTTAGCTACACAGTGAGAAACTCCCAAAGAGATACCAGAGAGCACTCTGCAATTGCCTTTCTGAAAAAGTCTCCTCCTACTATAGTAAAAAACCAAAAGACTAAACAATGAGTATATTGAATATAAACTTAAATAATATACATTAACACTAGGACATTCCCAACTATCAGATCTTTGTTCATTATATCTTAGTCTTAAAAGGAAAAGTCACCATGTAAGGAAAAGCAAAGGGCCAACAATCTGCTTAAAATTCCTTGTTCTACTCCTGTGAACACCCCTGTAGATGAGCCATGATCTCTGTTCAAGAATTTGACCTTATTTGATTTAATACAGATGTGGACATCTTGAAAATGCAATGCAGATGGCTTTGAAAAATCAGCAAAACACAGGTTGCCTGCGTTATCATCTTTGTAAGATCATCTGAAGGGTGCAGAGGACTAGAATTGTGAACTGGGGCATGGTTTGTGGTCATTTCAGACCAGGGTTTATGTCATTGGGGAAGGAAATGTAATGAATCCTGTAAACAAGTATGTATGTGCATTAGAAAAAAAAAAGGAAATGTAGTAAACTTTTTTTTTTAATCCAAAATACAAGACTGCCTTTTCTTCAATTCAGTAATGTTTACCTCTAGATAAAAATGGCTCTGAAGTAGTATCCGAAAGGGTGGTCATCTCCTGTCCAACAAGAGGGTTGCTCTCTCCTCCTTCAAACATCCCAAAAACATTTACCTTATAGGTAGTTCCTGCCCTGAAATAGTTAAAGAGGTGTACTTTAATTAAAGTCATTTGACTAGTTAAATACTAAACACTTCACTTATTAAATTCTCACAGGAAAAAAAATACCTCATGGAAAAGAAGGTGCTAAAATATGAAGCCCAAATACTAGCTCTTCCACAAGACATCGAAGTTTCAACAATTTAAAAGCTGATTTTACACTCTATACTTAAATTTGTAGCCTTCCTCATTCAAGTTATTTAATTCTGGGAAGAGGAATTGTCCAGGCAGCCAGAGATCATGTTATGAAAGCTAAAGCCCTGATAGAATTAAATCAGGTCAGGGACATTGAAGGCAACGAGAAAAGTTTCTATGGTACATCGATGATAAAAGGAAGACTAGGGAAAAAATGGGCCCCCTCCAGAAGAAAACAGGAGACCTATTAGCCCAGGATATGGAGAAGGCTGAGGTACTAAATTATATTTTTGCCTCAGTCTTCACTGAAAAGTGCGCCAGCCACACTGCTGGAAGGTCACAGAAGGCAAATGCAGGGACTGGGAGTGATGCCTGGGCTGCATCACAAGAAGCAGGTCAAGGGAGGTGATTCTCACCCTCTATTCTGCTCATGTGAGACCCCACCTGAAGTATAGCATCCAGCTCTGGAGCCACCAGTGCAAGAAGGGCTTTGACCTCTTGTAATGAGTCCAGAGGAAGATCAAAAAGATGATCAAAGGGATGGAGCACCTATCCTGTGAAGACAGGCTGAGAGTTGGGGTTGTTCAGCCTGGAGAAGAGAAGAGTCTGGGGTGACCTTATGATAGGCTTCCAGCATCTAAAGGGAGCCTACAAGAAAGCTGGAGGCACTTTTGACAAGGGCATGTAGTGATAGGACAAAGAGTAATGGCTTTAAACTGAGAGTAGATTTAGATGAGATATTAGGAAGAAGCTCTTTACTGTGATAGTGGTGTGACCCTTGAACAGGTTGCCCAGAGAAGTTGTGGGTATCCCATCCCAGGACATCAAGGCCAGCTTGGATGGGGCTTTCAGCAACCTATCTAGTGGAAGGTGCCCATGTCAATGAGGTTGGAACTAGATCACCTTTAAGGTCCCTTTCAACCCAAATAGTTCTATGACTGTATGATTCTTTGACTTAATGATTCTATTTTAATTATATTTAGTATACTTGCCTAACAGATTTTGACATGGTGTGAAGCCTGCTTTAAAAATCCAAGCCTCCAAGAAAATGAATCAAGAACTAAACTAAGCATCTTTTGAGGAACATGAGACAAGAAACTTTTAAGAGGAAACTATAGAAAACCCAAATATCCTCCAGTATTCCATTATCTTTCTCATATGTGAAACACAGAATGCAGCTCCAGCCCATATCTTTGCCTTCTTCAGTTCCTGTGAGAACACCACAAGTGATGTAAATGGATAACCTTAGAAAGAGACCTGCCAGGTACCTTTCAGAGACGGCATAACAAGACCTCCATGGCTTATTGACAAAATTACTTTCTTACTTGCAGTAGATTTTGACAGGCATTTTAATACCAGATCATGATTAAACAAAATCCTAGGTTAAAGTTATTTAAAGAAAACAAAACAAAACAATACAAAACAAAAACCAACATGAGGGAATATCCATACCTAAGCTCCTCCAATACCACTGTGCTGTCGTATGGCCCCACTATTAATTCTCCAAGACTCCCATCATCTTCAGTAGGGTGGAAAGTTACTTTGTAGCCCTTCACTCTCCCTGGGGCTGGCTCCCACGTTACTCGGAAACTTGACATAGTTGAATCAGAAGTTCTCAGATTTCGAGGTGGCTTAAAGGGAGAAGCTGAAAGGGTGGGAAACAAAAGAGTTTAGATCAGGTCTACACATGGAAAAAAATCAACAAGTATGCTTTTATGTAAAAATATATATGCAAATTCAGTATTAGCGACAGTCTTAAACTCTTTGTTCGTTTCTTTAGGCACAAAGACAAACATTAAGAGATGAAAGGTGAGATTTCTGTCACTTGATTTTAGCTATCTAACCAATAGGTACATGGGCTAAGTCTATTGTTGAGGCTCCCTCTGCAGTCAATGGACTGAGGGATAAGTTGCCTGGCAGCTAAAGCAACTTCACCAACCACAGGTGTGGCAGTGTGTCAAAAAACAATTCTTCAGAGGAGTGCCAGCCAAACAGCTTGAGGTTTTTAGGTCAAGAGGAACTTCCTCAGAAGAGTAACAGCTGCCCACTGCAGGACAGTACTCACAGACAGAGTGGTTAACAAGCTGCTGCTAGCTTCTGCATTTTGTGCAACTTTTGCTCGTGTGCAACTCTAAAGTGCGGTCGTGGAAAATACTGCAGCAGTGTAATCTCAAAGTTGCAAAAAAAAATAGGAATTAGAGTAAACAGAAAGTTACCACTATAGCTTTGGCATGAAAGACAGAGGAAAAAAAGTTTGCCTTGTCCCTGTGCCTATGCAATTGTCTAACTATAGCTGAAAGACCATAAATGTCCTCAAATTGTGAATTGAGCTGAGAAACAGTAGATGCGCTCCCACTCGCAAAGTAAAGTACAGATTCTCTGTCTCATCTGTTATCATACTCTCTGAATTATCATGACAGATTCAACTAAAAAGATGACTCAGGCCCCACTTGCCTCCAAAGAGTATTTACCACCACAGTTATTTAGACTGAAAGCAGAGAGGCATATCTGTATCAAGATGAAGAGTTCAAAAATCAAAAGCAGCTGGATGATCTAAAATTTATCTCAGTATAATTTTCAGCATTAAAAAACTAGGTATTGGTCAAGAACTGATCAAGTTTTCATGACTTCTTTATATCATCCACATTTTAGGTTAAGAAGAAATCTTTCTTCAGTAACTGAGGTGCTGATATCTCCACTGTTAGGATATCTTTATCTTACTTCCTGTCATTATTCAATATAACATACATTCAGAGAACAGAGAATGGCACGAACTATTTTACAGAGTACCTCAGTGAATGGCTCTAAGGTCACATAGGCAGAAGCATCTTGAAAAAGATTCTCTTTGGTTAATAACTTTCCATCTATTGAAGCAGAAAACTGACACTAAATCTGGTTGATCTGAACATCTAGAGAAGATTTCCTTACAAAATGTCAGAGCAGCATCACATTCATACTAAAGGTAGAGTAGAAAACGAGTTCTGCTTTTACCACAAAAATGCCTTCACTGAGACTTAATAAATGTTTTAGAGTTTCAGTTTCTGAGGGAGAAGACAGCCTGTACAAAAGACCATGAAGTCAGGCTTCCACAGATGAATCTTCAAAATCATCTACTCCCCCTTTTTAGTACCTTGAGTTTTTCACAGAAAATGTGGTGACCAGAGAAGACAAACCTAAATAACGGGATGCTGGGTAGCTATGTAATCAATACCCTCAAGCAAAAGGCAAATTCTGAAACAGCTGACAACACTTGATTAAGTAGTCTGTCTTCCTCACAAAACACCTTGTTGAACTTCTGATGACAGCATTTCAAAACGAGTCTAGTATTTTCAAACAGATTTTACAACATATTCACACCTTTTAATATCAACAGCAAAAAGCTGTGCTCAGGCTATGCCATGGAGAAATTTTAAACAAATCAAACTCTCTTCTCAACCTCTAACATTTTCTTCAATTTGCCTGTCAATTCATGGTCTTGGCAGACTCCACCATGCTGTTCTATGTTTCATGATTATTAATTTTCAGAACAAAACTTGCATTATGAAATCCTGTACAACCTTGTGGTACATACCTGTTGTTCCTTCTCCTTTTCTTGATCTCCCTTGTCCGAAATCATAGATTGGAACAACAGTTATATCATATGTAGTTCGGGGCTTAAGTCGCTTTAACACTATGCTTGTAGCAGGAGCATTTACTCTTCCAACCATTTGTCTTCCTCCACTGCGTGGCCGGTAGTTCACACGATAAGACCTGACTTTCCCAGGCGAAGGCTGCCACGTAACTCTCATTGTATTTTCTGTCTCGTTGTCTACTGTCACAGTCCTGGCATTTGGTGACACTTTTCAGTGTAAAAATACGGATACATGTTTACTTTATCATATACAGATATATTCAAATGCATGATTACAAAGTTAGTTCTGCTGTAGTAAAAAGTAAAATTGCCTTCTTTAAAATCGCAGTATTTGATTGTGGGGAAGACACAGGGGAATCTCACAGGCCATTGTTAATTATTTTTAATTGTAATGGACTAAACAAACAGAAGTGTGCTTTTCACTACTGAGACAGAAAAGGGGGAAGTATAAATCACATGATGACACAGCATAATTGGGAGTTTTATTTAGTCACACTTTTCAGAAATCCATTAAATAATGGATTCAATACTCTCAAATAAAAGTGATAAAGTAATTTATTTTCATGAACACAATGTCCTATAGAGTTCAGATTTTCTAATCTGAAGTTGCTCTTTTGACTTTACAGGTCTGATAAGGTACTGGTGAATACCTAAACAGCTGGCTGTTGAAATCCATACAAACTATCCTGCAAATAGAGGTGAGTGACTTTCCAAACGCTCGGAAAATCACTCATCACAACATAGCATATGTGCTGAAATAAGCCCATGAGCTAATAAAGCATTTTCTCAACAAATTGCAGCATTCAGCTTCTAAGAGATATTTTCCAGACTGTACAAATGGTAAAAATAATCCCAAGTGAACTGACAGGTATGCAATGCTGGCTGTTAGCCCAAATAAGCCATCTAGGTTTTGGCAAAACTGAACCTTCTTGGCATGGTGGAATCGGTCAGTATTTCATCACACAGTAAGGTAGGCTTTGTAGTTCTTAGGACCTGAAAATTTCTAATTGTGTGTGTACCATAAAGATACAATATTAATTCAGGTCTGGGGCTATTGATAGGCCTTATAGCAAGTTCCCTCAGTCAGCACACAGAGAGTCAGCACAAATGATATGGCTAAGCTGCCTACTTAAGCTGGAAAAGCTAGGAGAGCTAGTGTTGCTGTGCTTGAACAAAGAAGGAAGCCGTGGGATGGCAGACTGCTTTGACTCTGGGGAGTTAGCTCTTACTAACAGCAGCAATCACTACTCTTGCAAAACCTTAAGAACAACTGCACTGGGTCAAGGACAAAGGTTAACGTAGTTCAGCAGCCTGTCTCCAACAGTAGTCAAAACAGATGCTTAGGACAGAGCACAAGAACATGTAAACACACATGATGCTTCCCCAGAGCTCTCCCTCAGGCTTTGTCTTCACATGGCCCCTTTAGGCAAACAACAGAAATGTCAAGCCTGATCCAGAGCATCCTTTCATTCACTCTGACTCCTTTACTTGCCAGTTCTGGCTATAAAGCAACAAGCCATCCCTGGCCTCTAAGTTTTTTCACTTTGCCTACACTTCAGGAGAGGCTTGAGCCTGCTTTGACAAATACAACATAATGTTTGGCAAATAAGAAAAAGAAGAGCCCCAGAAAGGTAAATAACAAACGTCAAAAACACCCAGTGAGCCTCAGTTTGAGGACTGTGAAGATTGGAAGGGCAATAGCTTGGAAAGGAAACTCATTGATTCTGTGGGAATTTACCCCATTTTTCCTCCTTGCTCTATCCATATTTCCTCCACCTGATTTTCAGCAGTCACACCAAACCTAGGAAAGGCTGACTTCAGAGTAATATGCAGACAAAATCATATCTTGGAAGTAATTCTTGCTGAATCCAAACCTTTATGATGTAGATGAGATTTTGTGGGTTTTTTAATAGTCCAACAAAGTGCCTGAATTTACTGAGCTGAGGTGGCATTTTGGTTTGGGGAAACTTTTCATGAAAAAAACCAAACAAAACAAAAAAAGAGATGAGGGAAATAAAGATCCATTTTCTATTAAAAAAATTATAATTTCATCAAAAACAGAATGTTACAAATGGTGGTAATGTACTACACTTACCATCAGTAAAAGCCTCTCCTTCTACTGGGTCTCCTTCTCCGCTGCTGTAGGCTGCATATACTGAAACCCTATATTTAGTCTCCGGCTCCAAGCCTTCTATCACAGCATCCACTGTATTTCCAGGGACTCTCTTCTCTCCCATGGTATCATCATAAAGTGATTTCCATACTATCCTATAATGGTTAACTGTTCCTGGAGCTGGTGTCCATGATAACCCAACTGTAGTGTCAGTTATATCTGTGGTAACCAAATTACGTGGTGAACCGCGTTCTGCAAGAAAGAAAACAGCAAATTGTCCTTAAATACAAATGGCAAAAGTTAGCAAAGTACAAATGTAAAAGTCAAATGATCTTAAGAGCTAAACCAAACTTTTCCGAGCAATATTATTTTCAATAACATACAGTTGTAGTTCCAAGAGAAAATAGGTGAATATTTCAACAAAATGCTTAAAGCTAACTTTAGACTATGCATGATCTTATCATTACCATGTAAGATACTTAGCAGTCATGCTTTAGAATATGCAAAATAAAAATGGCAGTATTTGAAGACTTGGAATGAAGCCAGTGTTTAAATGTGGTACAGCTCACTTAGGTAAGTTTTAACTCTCAAAAAAATGGTTTTATTTCATTCATTCATCTTCATCATTATGTGTGTAACTTTTTTTCTGGGGTTAAATAATGGAGACTTTTCACAGAATTACAGAATCACAGAATCTGCTGAGTTGGAAGGGACCCACAAGGATCACCAAGTCCAACTCCTGGCCCTGCACAGCACCACCCCCAGGAATCACACCTGGTGCCTAAGAGAATTGTTCACACACTTGTTTAACTCTGTCAGGCTTGGTGCTGTGACCACTTCTCTTAGGAGTCTGTTCCAGTGCCCAAACACCCTCTGGATGAAGAACCTTTTCCTGATATCCAACCTAAGGCTCCCCTGACACAACTTAAGGCCGCTCCCTTGGTCCTGTCCCTGGTGACCACAAAGAAGAGATCAGTGTCTGCCCCTGTCTTCCCTCTCATATTCATCTTTCCATAAACCAGGACCCTCAGTGGGTCCTTTTCCCTGGCACTGCTCTCCAGCATATCATTCCCCAGTCTGTCCATACATCCAGGGTTGTCCCATCCCAGGTGGAGAATCCAGCACTTTCCCTTGTTGAACTTCATATGGTTGGTGATTCCCCAGCACTCTAATCAGTCAGAGTCCTTTATCTGACAACTTTATATTCTTATTTATTAGTACTAGTGTCTTCCAGAGTCCCACTTACCACATCAGCTATTTCATTTTATGTTCAAAACTAATTTGCAGTGTGTTTACATCATGCCACACCACACACATGTAGAAAACACTCTCCATCTTTCTGTTCATAAAATCTGTACCTCCTTCCTCCCTGTAGTCTGTTTCAGCCAGCATGGAACAAAGGAAGCAGCTCATTAGTCTGTGAAATCCAGTTGTCAACCGGATATGTGAGTCTCGCCTAACACACCAGAGTAATTCCTCTGCCTAAAAGTGAAGCTCATTGGTCTAAAGTGGTGCAGTGAAAGGAATACCTCTGTTTAACGTTTAATGTACATTTATAACATATGTTCAATTTTCCTGTTGCAATGGCTTGCTTTTGATGGCAGGAAAGGAGCTGTGACTGGTGGATTTAGTGCAACAGCCTCACCATAGCAAAATCTGCAAAAGGGCTCTATGAAACCAGATCCACAGAGACAGAGGCACTCAGTTCTTTAGTGTGTATTCTCTGTGGGGTTTCTCACTGTACAGGACATTCCTGAGAGACTCCTGTTTAGCAAGAGACCTTAAACACTTGGGGTGGCCTCATGGCATCACAGTTAAGTTTTACCCTCACTGATAAAAATATATCCCTATACTAATCCATAGCAGCCACAGGACCAGAATCAAAAATCCTTTGAACACAGAGGAATTCAATACTTATCCAATTTCCACTACTTTGTCTCATTGCAAGAACAGACCTCACTACATTCAGAAGGCTGAAGCAGTTTCAGGCTGAGCAACAAGTTGCTCAAAGTCATATGCTGAGTTTTCACTTTTCGTATTCGTCTTTTACTTCCACCACAATCTACAACATTTCCAAACACAATCCCACTGGAGCAGACAAGATTATCTGTAGAAAGTTTTGTTTTAGAAATATCTCATTGCCAGAGCAACTTCATTAAAAGTGAGTCAACTAATCCGACTTGCCTTAATGATGAATAGAAATTAACATCAACCTATCAAAGATTCACCAGCTACACAGAATACAGAATCAGAGGGTACCACAACAATCACAAAGATGACTCTCAAATATAGCTAACAGAACATGTGTTGTGGAGGGGTTCTGATTTTAATTCAGTCTTAAGGCCATTTCATCATGTTTTTCTGGAGACAGTTCTTTTTCCATCCTAACTCTGCATCAGTTCTTACAATTGTACCCTTCAAACTGATTTTTAGCCTCACAATATAAATTACCACAATTTATGGCATCTCCTCTTCAAAAAAATGGTTAAGATACAGAGGGTTTGGTAAAGTTCACTTATCATTTCACAGCAGTGGTTGCATCTACTGAAAAAGTTATAGTGAAAAGGCCTGATTCAGCTCATGCTTCATGAAGTCTCACCAAACTCAGTGACTGCATTAAAAGAAAGCCAGGGCAGAATCTTAACTCCAAATAACAATTTTCCTGGAAGCCTGAAAAAAAGATTTGCCTTCAAAAGTAAATTACACCAATTTTTCTGTCTGCTCTTAAGCTCCTACTCTCAAATCTTGGCTTTTTCATACAATAAAAAAAAATATTAAAGCAATCCAAATGGAAAAAATATGGAAAACCTAACTTGATAGAATGCACAGATGTCTCACAAAAAAACCCTTTCTTTCCATATTTTAATGTAATATAAATATACAAGTCACTTTATTTTGGCTATTTTAAAGCATGGCTCTGCCACAACATGATTTCAGTGTTCAAGTATCTGCTACCACAGCACAATTTTTTGCAAGTCTACTCTTGGATACTACTGCTAATGATATATGTTGGAAATACTGCAAAAATAACTTCTTATTTAAAACCTTTATTGATTAAGTCATTATTGAGGTCATTAAATAACAGAGGAAAATAATTTGTTTGGAATGGACTATAATGAACAGCAGTTACTGTAATATGTTGGTTCTGAAAGAAATATTCTTTGGAACTAAATGTCTTTTTTATAAGGCAAGGTAAAAGAGGGAAAAGGAACTGGGATTTCTACCAAACCACTAGAACTAAATGGAAAATTTTTACTTCAAATAGTTGGAAACTGCTGACAAGACAACTTACCTACTAAGGGAAATTAGACTTTTTATATGTTACACTGCAACTGAGAACATTTCTTTAACATAACACGCTAACTTGATTTGCACCTCACGTGTGAGGTGGAAGTTCACTCACAGCTTTTTTCTGCTTCACTTGATCTCCCACAAGTGGGCTTTTTTTAATTTATTATAAGGGGAACAGATATGTTTAAGATGCAGTCTAACTGTATGTATTAAACAATTAGGATTCCATGAAATCTTATCAAAGCTGCTACACTCAGAGTCAAGAAACACATTTATGCTCCACAACAACACTGGTATAACGTGGTCACTGGCAAACAGACAATGAGACCTATGAAATATTCTTATTGGATTAAAACAAAATACCTGGGTAACTTGCTTACATTTCATGTACACACAAAAATCTACAGCTGTAACACCTGAACACTCATTTTTTTCCTTTGGTCAATGTGTTCAGAAATGCTTGTTGAGCATCCACTTTTTACCTTCTTGTTTAAACAGGATTTCTGATACACCAAAAAAAACAAAGCACATCATAAGAAACAAAAGTGCTGGCTGGCTGGCTCGCAAGTAGCTATCAAAAGACTCCAGCTTTTTCTTGACTTGAAATGGAATCTAATGTATGTTCATCACTTCATACAGCCCCCAAGACATCAGCAAACAAGGATGGAGTTGGTTTTTTAAAATTATTCTGTAACAGGCATGAGGTCCTATGATGCTGTGGAGCACCAAACCAGCTGGTGTAAGCACAGCTGTAAGCCATGGTGATTATGTACACAGGAAAACAAAGTGCTTGCATGGACAGGTCAAACCCCTGCTTGGGAGAGCAGGCCAGTCACCAGCTTCAGGCTGTCAGATTCACTTTGGCCGTTTTTAGCTCAGAGCACTTTTCTCTGCCTACAGTCCCCTGTACATCTCTACCATCGCTTAGAACAGACACACTCTCAAAAATTCACTTCGTAACTTTCAGTCAGGTGCTTTTATACCCTGTTCTGGACTTCTGAAATGTCCAGTTTCCATATTAAGTTTTTCCACTGTAGTGTGCCAGAGACACAATATGATATTAAAGCAGTTTCCCTTTGTCCCCTTGGCTTACTTCCCGTAGCTCTCCAGCAATCACTGTTGTTATTGAACACAAGACTGAATCAGCTAAAATTAAAATGTTGACATTCATAAAAATCAAATGTCCTTATTCAAATGGCCTTTCCCCTCAGAGACGTTTACACAACTCCAGCTGATCTCAGTGGGATTTTTACATGCAATTGGGGCCCAAAGTTTAAACAGCTTTCTGTATGTGCTTTTTAAAACCAGGTTTCAAAACTAATCTGCAGTGGTAAATTTTCTGCAAAGCCATGTTTCATTTAAGTTAAACATAGGATTTCTGTAAGCCAGCATCCTAAAATGTCAGAATCAACTAAATAACCCTTCACTTGCAGAGGCATATACCAAAATGTTCTGGCCTTAGTCCTGCCTTGTTTACAATGGGCAAAAGTCGGGAGTATCCCATTGTGTCAGCAGGCTGGGTTGCCACAGCCAAGGATCCAAGTATATGCATCAGATGAGATGATAGCAGGATCACTTCAGTGTTACTCCAATGGTCAAACTCTCCTCAACATTGGAGGAAGCAGTCACTCGGGTGGGCTGATACCCTCCCTTCAAGACATAAAGTGGTTAGAAACCAGCCCTCAGGCAAGTAGAGAGGGGATGAGGGCATGGTGCAGGGGATAGCCAAAGGCGTACTACACAGAGGCATCCTCACATGACCCCATTAGAGCAGATTTCTTCTTTTCTGCAGAAAGGCAAGAAGATGCCAACCAGGAGGCTTCTAAACCAAAACAGAGGGACTTTGGCCAGAGAACTCCTGAGTCCCTGATCTAGGATAATGCCAAGAAGTGTTCACATTCAGTGCCTTTAATATTCCATCTGTCTTTTCCAAGTTATTCAGTTGACACTGTGTAGAAATATCTTATTATTATTCACTCAACCTTCCCCTCTTGGGTTTTTTTTTTTTTTTTTCTGATACATATTTCATTTCCTAGATAAAACTAAGATAATTTTCCACAGATTATCAAGTCAGTTTCAAATGTCACACTCAAAAATCTTGGCATGTATAATTTTAAAAATGCATGATACAGCATTAAATCTCCTGAGGACACTGAGTCCTTGTTTCTGTCAGGATGGAAGCAGCACTACACAGTCTGACCATTACGTAAAGTCACTGGGATATGCTAAAAACCTCATTGTAAGAAAAAGTCACTTGAATTTGTACTATTCTGCCTGTAGGAGGTCATTCATTTCTAAAGCATTCTTATGTTACTACAGAAACAGCAGAAAGGAATCATTTATTTACCAAAGCACTGCTATCCATTTTCTGACCAAAACAAAACCTGCCTCCAAAATCCCCAAACCTAAACCATAAGAAACATATACATCAGAAAATCACTTCAAACTGAAAATGACTCAGTCATGACAAATCTTTTTCCTATATTGCTTTAGTACATTCCAGCTCTCACAACACAAATAGCTACTTCTCAAACAGGATGGAAGGTTTGGGCCCTATACCACTGAAACAAAGATTCTCTTTCTAAAGCAGAAGACACAATGACATAATTATCTCTCAGATTTATCTCCTGATATAATACAATATGCCTCTTTTTACTTATTCTAAAAAGCACAAAGATAAGAAACAAAATGGGCTGACACCTCTGCTAATGGAGATCAGCAACCTCACGTTTATCAAAAGAACTTTGTCCTTTTTTACCAGCTGTGTGTCTAGCCTAGGATCTTCACCGATATAAGCAGAAATACTTGGAAATTTCTCAGTGCAAGCAAGATGGAAATGTGATCACTGAATATTTAAAAAAAAAGAAAAAGTAAAACTAAAACCAGCCTTTTTTCTACATTTCTCTGAAAATTGTATTTAAAAGTGTAATGACTTCCCTGATTACAGTCAGTTACTTAAATATTCTTAAAACTTTTCTGAAAACCATATAGCTGCCAGCAAAAGGACACATAAACCAGATCTTCAGCTTTCAAGCTTTTCAGACATTTATTAGCATTAAGCATTTCTGTATAGATTGCTTAATCTAGCAATGATTTAAAACAACTGCAAATTATGAAAGTTAATCTGTTTAGCAGCTAATGTACAGTATGTTCTTTTCATCTGACAGCATGCATTTGCGCAGAAAATCAAACTCTTGCCAGACTTAAAACCACTTCTCTTATTAAAAAACAGATTAGAAAAACAGTAGCTCTCACAAACTGCTCACTGTCTGCTGTATTTAGACTCACCGCCCTCACCGTGTTTCTCACTGTATTTTATTTCTGGTATATGAAGACTTGGGTAAAGATCATATGATCCCAAGAAGTATTGAAAGCCAAATGGTTTGTTTGGAGTGTTTGGAGATGAGAGAAAGACTTTTCCTTAAGACATTCCATGGGTGTTTCTTGCTTGTTCCTCAAATTGTATTATAGAACATCAAATGTAACAATCAGTGCAAATTTGTTTAGTTCCCCTGGCTGTCACAAGCCCTGCTCCACCACATGGCAAATGGCAGCCTGCACTGATTTAATTTACTTTAGCAGTTTCAACAACTTTGTGTGAGCTGAGGGGAATCATAGCCAAAAAAGTATGTCTGATGAAAATTTTTCCATGGCACCTTTATAGAAGTGCTCCAACCAAAGCTGCCCAGTGATGGATCGCCATGCACTTTTGAAAGTGAGAGAATAAAAGTGGAGAGTTTTCTACAGCACATATTTTGCACATGCAGTTATGTTTAAAGCAGTATGAAATATAAAGCTCCAGAATTTTCACCTCTGGGTGGTACTTCATAACTGTAGACAAAATCAGCCAGTGACTGAAAGAGGTCATATAAAAGATGAGAATGCTGTAAGTTTCCTAAAATCTGGATTACTGAAGAAGGAAAGCACACTCCTTCAACAAAGGGCCAAATACGTTGTTTCCCTTTTCCTGCTCCAAAACCACCAAAAAAAAAAAAAAAAAAAAGAAATAAATCCATTCTCTCTGAATAACAATTACCTGGTAATGGAACAGCACTCTCAGAAATGAGTCATTTTCTGATTACTCATTTGCTAAACTCTCTACACTGTGTTGTCTGTGAACAGTTCATAAAATGCTGATCCTCTGGCATGTGTTTATCTTTGGGCTGGACCAGAGAGCTATGCAAACAGTTTATAAAAGAGATTATCTACAGTTACTTGGGGGATATTTGCCCTCTCTGTTTTATGCAGAGAAACAATAAGGGCAAGCGTATGCTTAGCAAAAAGAAAAACACAAGGAGAAACTGAGATTACCCAGATGGTAAATTATATCAAGTACACAGAATGATTTCTGGGTTTCTGTGGATTGGTTTTCCTGCGAATCCTGAAATAAATAAGCCACTTCAAAACCGAAAAACTACCATGCAGAGCAAAGCACAGGAAGAGGGGCAAATTGTAACTGCTCCAAAATACTTTGGAGATAACAAACATAACTGAAGGGCCTTCAATAAAATGCCTGGGCAGACATGTCTGTGCAGATCAGGTTAGAGCAGTCTAAAAATTTCTCAGGATTTTTCCTCTCTTCTGAAGGATATTCTTGTCTGAGAGTAACTGCCCATGTGAGTTCTCCTACTACATGCAGAACAAATTAAATCATTACTGAAAGCAGGAAGAATGTTTGCCTACATCCTTAATCACAGGAGACCATTTAGTTATTCAGTAAAATTCCATAAACATCTGAGAGTTTGGATTTTTCATTTCCTGCCACTTGACTATAAGATAGTTGGAGAAGGTACTGTATCCAGCTCCTCTTTTCTCACTTTCACATTAGTGCAGAAATGTTCTCTACACCCAAACTGATTCCTCTTAGGCTACATATCAATTCCATGAACTAGCAACTATCCCAGTTTGAAAGGCAATCTCAAGCCTAGCTCCTGATATGATGAGCAATTATGGCACCACTGACTGAATGGGTTTGGTGAGAATTCATATGGTGAAGACATCAAGTAACCCCCATAGGGATTCCTGATACAGGAAAATACTTAAGTGCTCAGTCTTTCTGGGTTGTTGGCAATGAAAAACACACACCACACTATTTTGTTTCTCAGACACCATGGCTCATGGAAAAACTAGCTGAAATACTAAACACTTTTTTATGCTTCCTTTCACAGCTTTTTTGTCATTACTGTTGATAAGTTTATTTCTCCAGAAGTTAAGACCTGTCCTATTTCCAGCCTCAGTCAGACAAGTTATTTCAGCTACTCATTAGTCAAGTATTCACTTCATTGACCTGTGTAATTTTTCATCCTGGTCCAACCGTATTTATTTTAACTTCACAGCCAGCATGACATCTCTTTTCATGTAAATTTCTATACCGAGCTTTGAAATTTGAATGTTACCTTTCAGTTCCAAAATTGCAACCCTTTTATTCATAATTGTCTGGGTTTCTTCAAAGGTTTTGTTATTTTATCCTTCAATGGGGCAAGATGGGACCAATTCTTATATGCTGCAACAAATATTCTGAAAACCTTTCATACTGTTAGTCAGAGTCTTTTAAAATATCTACGACTATGTTCAAAGAGTCCTGGCTTAATTCAAGTACTTTTATTGCCCCATGAAACTACAGATATGCTGATTACTGAAATACATGGTAGATGTTCCATGAGGAAATATCATGAATTAGACTTTTGCTGTCATGCAAAAAGAAATTTGTATTTTCTTTCCCTTTGATCACCCGGTAAGGACTGACATCTCTATAATGCTCTTACTAACATTTTATCTAACCAAGAAAATTTAAGAGACAGGTTTAATATGAAGAATAATGCTTTCTGAAGAGCACCCTGATAGGATTTTCAGATCCAGATGAATCTTCAAAGAATTTACAACTGAGTCATAAAGTTATACATGTCAAAATGGTAAGTAATTTTTAATTTGGTTTCCTCCCAGCTGAAGAACTGCATAAAAAGTCATTCAGTTGACTGATAGGATGCTCCTTTTTTCATATTTATCCTGAGACAAAATCTGTCACAGAATTTTTAAGGTAATGTTTTAATTCAGTTGCTTAGAGCAAAATTTCTTACAGGAATGATTCTGTGACCTTTCAAGTCCAACACCCATTTTAACTTTGTCTGGTTGCATATAAGCCCATTCCTAAGACAGAGGCAAATATTCTTTATTTGCCTCTTTAATCAATGTTAAGAATGTTTTTCTTCTTATTAAAAATTTAGCAATGCAGAAAGTCCAAATAAGAATCAGAGCCCTCAAGGGGGACACAGGGCAGGGAGCACTGAAAGGACAAGTCAGTCTGTACCTGAGACTGAATTCTGGTTTTTTGATGATTTCGTCCTTTGGATTCTACTGTATTTCATTCACTGCTCTCTCTAGGATGTGTTTTAACTGAAGCTCTAGGCGGTGCCCTAAAAGACTTTTCTTTTGCTGAAGTTTTAGAATAGGGTAAAAAGCTAAGCTTACTTTATGAATTTGAAACACACTTGATATCTCCACATCTCCATGTTAATAAAGGAGCTCTCCTAAGTTTACTGCAAATATACTCAATGAAAATGTTTCCACCCAATGTAAACAGTTAAGTTGGTCAACCCCTTACTAAAATTTGAGGTATGTCCCTAAGGAAGTGAACAATTCAGTCTGTTTAACAGTGAGACAGAGGCCTCTCAAGATTTGCAAAGGAAGACTGAGGCATTCTTCTATCCACTGATAGCATAGAGAAAAAAGCAGGGCTATCAGGTTCCCACGTCTACTTGGGATCCAGTCTGTTTTTGTTCTGAGAGTGAAATTTGCATTCCTGGATAGACAGTGGCTCATGTTCAGTGGAAAGAATAAAGGAGACTCTTGCCCAATATACTCTACAGTTTTGTGAACCTGCTGGGATGTGGAGGTCAATTCAAACTCTCCCACACAGTGCAAAGCCTACATTTTCACCCTCCCTCTTCCCTCCAAAAAAGTGTTAGACCTAGGAAGTGGCAGCACCACCACCAACAGAGAAGTTCATTAGGTCCTGATCATCTCTGGCTTTTCTGGAGGATATGGGCAGAATATTGATACCTGATCTCATTTACCTGGATCTCAGCAATGTTCTGGGCAAGAGACAGGCTCCTTCCTCCTACAAAAGGAGCCTTTTGGAGCTTGCATGGGTAGAGAAAGCAAGGGAGTTAGGAAACTTTCAGCATGAATTGCAAGGTGCCTGATTCTCTGATGGCTGCATCCTGTATCCGTGTGAGCAGGTCTTAGGTAGTAGGACAAGCAGGCATTTGGTGTCTAGAGCTCTCCCTTACTCCTTGTATAGTCAGTGGACACAGAAATGCTCATTTGAAGGAAAAATGAGATCTCAGATGGACTATCTGCCTACTGGAAGCATTTGCCTTTCTTCATCAATCGCAGAAGAATCCTAGGGAGTCCATGCTGCAAATGGCAGTGTTCAAACAAGTGCCTAAATTTTAGTAGGAAGAATTTAGCACATTGGTGAATCATTGGAACTGATATTTTAATTATTTTACTTTACGTTTTCCTATCTAAAATAGGTTTTCTGGATTGTTTCCTAACCTCTGTCATAAACAAAAAGTTAAATTGATGGAGAAACTGAGAATCAAGTATATTCCTACTGTAACTCGATTAGCAACAATGGACAAGTCTTATGGATTCACAATTCATCCATAAGATGTTTTCAAGTGTGGTGCCTACACAGCTGCAGTGCCAGATTTCAGCAGTACCTCCCTGGCCAGCACCGAGCAGAGTCACACTTCCTTTCAAGGCCTACAAGGCAGCTTTCCCTATCCTCTGACAATCTACAGATGACATTGAGAATGTTCACAGAGAATTAGTCTGGGAAATTCTCTGCTGAAAGAGAGAGAAAGAGCAGCCTCCCCTCCTTATAAGAAAGTCTTTGGGTCTGACTTATGCTTTTGCCAGCATCCTGTTTATGCTCACCTCCAGGTTCTTAGTTAGAAGGAGGATTTGGCTCATTATCTGTAGGCCTAAGACTGTGTTTTCTCTCTGATGCAAAAATAGCCCCTGAACACCTTTCAATCTCAGTAACGTAGAAATGCTGCAAATTTTCAAATGGATGAGATACTTTAACCTCTTTAATTAATCCTGTTACATTAAGAACAATATGTCACTAAAACTACTTGGAAGATGATAGATATAAGACAAAATATTTAATAGAGGCTGATGTGGAAGTACAGTCAGTTTTGACTGGTGCTTCTGGCAATAGCTTTTTCAAGAGACACAGAGTCCCCTCCACAACCAGTGATTTAACCCACTTTTTTCTTTGAGGACAGTAGGTTTGGAAAGCCCATGTAAAGCAGGAGAGTGTCTTTATGTCTATTTTTCATTCACATATTTACTTCTACAGAAAACTTGGGAAGACACTTTAAGACACCATAAACATCAGTCAGACAATGAATGACTGTACAGAAACAATAAATAATTACCTTCAAGTGTTTCTCCCTCTCCAGAAAGGGCATCTCCTGCTCCAGAGGCATACAAGGCAGACACAGTCAGTGTATACCTAGTGGCTTGGTCCAAGCCTTTGAGCACTTTAGAGGTAGTGTCACCTTTCACAGTCACTTCCTTAGTTTCACCTCCTGTGACTGGAGTGTACGTTATAAAGTACTGCTGCACTTTGCCAGGAGCAGCACTCCAAGACAGCTTCATTGTTGATGTTGTAGCATCAGAAACTCTCAAATTTCTTGGATTTCCTCGGACTGCACATGTCAAAAGATGTTGAAAACAAGTTGAATCAGTCTTAATTTCTTGGTTTATCTTTTAGGTTACCACTACATAGGGTTTTACGCTAAAAAATAATTCCTCAATAGGCTGTATCAACAGTGCTACAGTGTACCTTTACTGTAATCAGGACTGTACAATCACATCCCCACACCCCTTAGGCAAAAATGCCCAATAAAATTGACTTAATTTTTTTTTTTCCTGTTAAAGCAGGCCCAGTCCTGAGGCACGTATACACACTAGCACATCAAGATATGCTCACATTCAATAAAGATCCATGTTGAAGTCACTGCCTTCAGAATCAAGTCAAAGAGGACAAACGAAATGTGAAATTAACATGTTTTGGTTTCCTAAAGAGGTCTTTTTGATGGTAACTTTCATGGGTCAGTGAAATTTCAACAATGATCAGGACATTCATACTGTCTGTACTCTCTGGATTTAGTTTAATAAGGCATGATATGTGTTAAAGGATCATGCATTTTCACATACATTAAATCTACAGTGATAACTTGAGAAAATTAAATGTTTCATTAATTCCTTGATAAACATTCAGCACAAAGTGCAAACAGGGTCTGAACTTGCTCAAAAGGTGTATCAGGTATATAATTTATATCATTGACAATATGAAGAATCATGGGGACAATTAAACGTACAAGTAGATTCTTCGCCCAATTTACCATGCCATATCAAGTTCAAGATACTGTATTTTAAAATGAAATATTGCAATTTTGATAAATTCTATTGTCTTAAGTTATCCCTTAGCTAGGCTCGGGCAATGTTATAACTCTCTGTTCATCCAGGAGGATACATATGGACTATATGGTTTATTCTCTTTTCAGTATGAATATATCAAAGTGCCAAGATGTCAACAAGTGAGTTTTTCTCAGGCTTACTGTGTTCACAGCATGGATCTCGTACCTTCATCAGTTTTTGCATATCCATTCAACGAATTCCCGGGCCCAGACTGATACTCAGGAATAACAGACACTTCATATCTTGTATCTTGGATCAAATTCTGCAGAGTAGTTGATCTATCATTTGCTGAGACAGTCACTTGTCTCCTTTCTCCTCCAGTAAGTGGTCTATAAACAAGCCTGTACCGTAGGACATTTCCTGGAGCTGGAGTCCAACCAACTACAAAGCTATCAGTAGTTTCATCTGTTATCCTTAAGTTTCGAGGAGCACCTTTAACTACAAAAAATATACACATGTAAGTTGTAAATATTTGCCTTTAGTGAAGCAGTATCTGAAGCAAAACCATGCCAACCATTCTGTTAGCTCATCCAGTTTACCAAAACTGCTTATATTGCCCTCCCATTGCTCTAGGGTGCACACACCTTTAGTCACTTCTGAAAATTGGGGGTCAAAGTTACATTCAGCAGTGGAATAAAGTTGTCCCCAAAAGTACATTCATCCCAGTTTATACAACTGCTTCTGAAACATAAGACAGTCTGACTGTGTTTAGTGGTGACAGTAGAACTGAACTGTGTAAAGGAACATTTGGGCATAGTGAGGAAACTTTTAATACAACAAATAGTGTAAGTTTCCTTGCTGTGGCCATTTGCTTCTGTACCACTTCCATTTATAGGTGGTTGTCAGATACACCTGACTACATACAGGCAGATGTCCTATTTGAAAGAACAAACAAGGAAAATACAACAGCAAAAAAACCCCACCAAACCAATTCTATTTCTTTGAATACTTCAAACAAAAAATATATTCATTGCAATATGAGTTGCATCTAATGTTTAAATAAGGTTTCTGAATTTAGTCTCTAACTCAAAAAAATAGTTTGTTATCCTAGAAACTAAAGAAAAACTGTGGTGAATTCTTTAACCTAGCCTGCTCCTTGAAAAAAGACACAGCAGTTCAGATGAACTCAGTGGGAACACCAAACAAGACTTGACTCTTCCAACAGACACAAAGATCTGCTGTACTGCACACTGCTTAGCAGAACATAACATTGTCGCTTAGGGAAAAAAAGTTCTGTTTTTCTGTTGTTTACTATCTATATTCCATAAGTATTTTTCTTCAAAGCTAAGGGTGAAGTAATTAATAATCCTAGTTTAAAAAAAAGAAACTTGCTTTCTCTTAATCAGAAACACAATACTCAACTTCAAATCCTTTAAAAGCCTGAAATCAAAGTTTTGATGGCCAAGAAAGCCATCTGGCTCAAACTGTTAGCTAGATCTGCATGGAGAGCTGCTGATGTTTATGTGGCTGTAGAAGAACTCTGTCCTCTCAGACGTGCTGGGATATCATCAGATCACAATGTTAACAATTATTTAAGGTAGTATCAGTTACAAATGGAAAGACAGATTATTTTTATTAAAGCTTTTCCTTCTCCTGTCCCTTACTCATACAAGCTACATGTTCTATCAGCCAAGAGTTTGTCTGTTTTCCTAAGGGAAAATTATGTGTGGCCAAAATATTCTGACTGGTACAGTCATGGAAATGTGCACACTGACAGTGAAACCTGTATCTTCCAAACTTAACATCCAAGCTAAGCTATTTTATAAGTGTTTATTTCTATCAGTCTTAAGAGGAAAGAGCAATTAACAAATCTTCATGCTGTTTCTTGCTCCCTTGGAACCATTTATGTCACCAAAGGTCACAAATGACAGCATGGAATAATGAAAAAAAGTAGATCAATATTTTTAAAAGCATGATTTAGAGTACACTGAGTATTCAACTACTGGAATAGAAAATCAAATCTACTGTCATGCTGCTCTTTTCAATCAGGAGAAATGCATCATGGCAATTCTTTCAAGTAAAAGTAAAGCTACCATGCTTAAATTTACAGCCGTTGATCACATAAAACACATATTGACTTCAATGGCAGTTTTGAATCAGTTATTGGATCAGACCAATGAATTTCTGATTAAAAAAACAGTTAACCAAAACTCAAGCTCCTTTAAGCCTATTGTATATAAAATAAAATTTCTACTAATGTTAAATTAGATGTAGACATAGCAAATTGCATAGGCACATGTTTGTCTTTAAATGTATTGAAGTCAACATGCATTCCTGCATCGGAGTCATAATTATTAAATAGAGTAGACTAGAACAGAATAGTTCAGTTGGAAAGGATCTACAATGTTCATCTAGTCCAGCTTGAGTCTATATTGACAATAATTCATACCACTGAATTTAATATTGAGAACACACTACATTTGAAAGGAGGCCACTGCAGAAACACAGCATCTATCCAACATTCAGGAAAATTAAAGTCCAATCTTAGCAACTTAATGCTTGCGTATTATTGGAATTTTAAATCTTTACTGAATGCGTTGAGATAAAATAATGTTTATTCTCATCCTGCATGGCAGTACAGCTTCTCAGCCTTAGTTGGCTGTTCCTTATTTACCCATTCTCCAGCTAAGCAAATTCTTATTTGAACATATGTCTCCCTTGTGTCTGAGAATAATGGGAATCCTACCTTCTAAGGTGGTTTCCTCTCCATCCAAGGGAGGGCCATCACCATCTTCATATTCAGAAATCACACTGACTGCATAAGTAGTTTCAGGTAGTAAGTTGGTGAGAACGGAGCTAGTACTTGAAGCTGGTACTGAAACAATGAATTCTTCTCCACCGACTGCTACTTTATATTTAATGAGATAGGATAAAACCTCTGATCCAGCTGGAGACCAGCTCACTTTGAAACTCTCTGATGTTATGTCAGAAAAGACCATGTTCTTTGCAGGTACATAAGCTGTATGGAAATAAAAATGCACATATGAGGCATACTTGCCAGAATATATTAAACACAAAATTTCTAAAATAAGTAATAAATGTTCTTCAATAATTTGATTTATTCTAATTGAGCAGATATTTTGTTGCATGTGCACAGTATTTGTTTTCTATATTTGCTTATATCTATCAAATTTCAAGATCATATCCAGGTTGCCTAAAACCTTTCAACAGTGAGTAGAAGCACCAACTCAGTGATCTCTAGATCAAATGAAAATAGTCCACCTAGAAAAAAAATATATATTTGTGAAAACTTTATTTAGAATCTGATTATCAAGTTGGGTTCCCTATTTCGTATGTCTGATGAACAGTAATAACATTATGTCCTCAATGGAAACTAAAAATTGTTGGGATTTTTTTCAGATCTAGATTAGAAATAAGACAAAATAAAAACCAGTATTTTTTCAGGAATAAGGTCAAAGGGGAAACAAGGAATTTGACATGAGGCACAAACACAAATCTGACATCCCAGGCTTGTTTTGGTTGGCCTAGTCAGCCTAACAGTGGGGATCTTAAAACTGTTTGAGCCCTCTAAAACAAAGGCTGCTTTGCTGGTTTGTTCCTCAAAGCTGTCCTGAAACAAAAGACTTACTTTTAAAGAGAGTGGGGCTTTCAACGCTGGGGACCTTTCAATGTTAGTGTCCTACTAAACACAGATAGGGACACTGTAGGTGCAACTAATCATAAGTAACTTTATCTGACCAAAAGTTGGCCATTTAGAAATCTTTTCAATATTAAACATTATCCATGCTGGCCTAATTTGGATACACGAGAAGACTTTCACGTGCTACTTCATTTCAGTCTTTACAGTCAGATTGCAATCACTGTCACCTAGCATCTGCTGTCTCAAGTTGTCCTGCCTAAGCCCATTTCAGGGGGCCATTAATTTTACCCTAAAAATGAATGAAATTGCCTTCTAGAGTTGTTGGCATTACTTTGTTGCCTTTGAATATCTAAAAGACAAGCTTAGACTTGCTACCTCATTTTGTAGGGCTAAAAAAAGAATGCCCTGTTTGACTCAAGACATTGAGTGCAAAAGCAGAGCATATCCACTAAGGTCATTCCAATAGACACACATTTTATTAGCTTTTTAGATACCTAGTGATTGTTTGAAAATTAGAATTAAATTCCCAGTTATTAAAATTATCATTTGTGTGTTGGCAATTTCATCAATATAAATTCTTTAGTTAACTCTAAGCACAAAACATTGGTTCAGATCCTTTTTTCATTACATTTTCTACATTCCTCTAAGTAATAGTAGTTACTTACATTTTCTCCTTATAGCAGCCAGTTCCTGCTCAATTCGTAGGCAGACAGATTGTGTAAGTTCAAACGATATTCTTTGGAAAGCATCAAAATCTTCTACTGTGTAAACATGGGTTTCCGCAGGAGGTGATGCAATTGCTTCCAACTCTGTACGCACCGCATCCTTGACACCGACTGCAAATATTTCTACATCTGCATCCCTCAGCTTTATTGCAGGTTCTTTAAAAGCATCTGACGATTTTCCATCAGTGATAAGAATCATGACTCTCGGCACATCTGGTCTTGATCCTTTGCTGGTAACAAATACTTTCTCCCTCACATATGTCATTGCTTTGCCTGTGTTGGTAGATCCACCCCTGTAGGGGAAGGTGTTAATAGCCTGAATTATGTCTTCCACTCTGTTGTATCTGTTCAAAGAAAACTCCATATGGGGATCTCTGCTATACTGGACAAGACTTATCTGTACTTTTCGAGGTGATATCTCAAAGCTTTTAACTAACACTTCCAAAAAGGCTCTTACTTTTACAAAATTGGCAATACCAATGCTGTAGGAACCATCCACTAAAAACACAACATCAGCTTTTACATCCACACCACGTGAGCATTCTGCAGAGAAAAAGAATAACCATTGTAAACAGATTTTCAATAATCACACAGCATTACAATCGCATCCATAGTTCATGTATTACACACAACTGCTTATAAACACAATAAACTATGCTAAGCAAAGCTGTTTCTCAAAAATAATAAAGGTATGATATTAAAACAAGCATGAGAGGTTTCATCAATGAAAAGCTACAATTTGAAAATAAGGTAGTGGCTCCAAACTCACCCACTTGAACTTTTACTTGTTGTGTTTTTTCCATTATTGTTATTGGCTCACTGGGGGTCAGGCCTTTCATTGCATAAACATTAATTTGATACTCTGTGTCTGGAGAGAGATCTTTAACATTCAGAGCAGTAGTCTGAGGGCCCACACTCAGTACATGTTGTTTTCCCCCAGCTATCATTGGAATGAACTGCAGACGATAGCCAGTTATTTGGCTTGTGGATGGATCCCAAGTGATTCTAACAGACTTTGAGGAGATCTGAGTGGCCACCAGATTTGAAGGAGGCTCCACCACTGAAAGAAATCAAAATCAAACCCAGAATATTAGTTACAATTATAAACTTATTTTCTTAACAGTTTTTATTTCTGGAATAAGTTTAGTTATCTTTGCTTGATCTTTACTAAAAATCGCTTTTTGGGGTTTTTAAGCACAAATAAACAGGAATGAATAACAGGACAATCCAAATGAGACATCAGTGAGAGGGCAAAAATATGAACAATGCATTCGTGGGCCCCCAAGTGTGGCAGAAGTTCCAGGAGGAATGCTGTCCTGCTCTAAAACTGCTTTAACCAAAAGTGAAAGCTACACTCACAGAAACACAGTAGAAAGTGTGAACAAATGCAGACTTGAGCAGAGTACTAGGACAGCAGAGTCTTCTCTACTGCCATTTTTGTCAAAGAATAACTAGTTACTTAAAACCTTACAGGGCCAGAAAGCGGCAGTGAAACAGCTTCATGTCTTTGTTTTCTCAGTATTCTCCAGTTTTCATGCTTTGGTTCTTAATCTATTACATATTCTGACCCTTCACCAAGCAGTTTTTTTCCTTTTAATACATTTTTCCATGGAAGTGATGCCTGTATTCAAACTCACTCTGATAACTGCACATCACTGTGTTGCCTTTGAAACAATGGAATAATGGAGTTATTCCAAATCTACATCACATGTTCTGTTATCCTGCATTTAAAGACACAAAACTGAGACCAGTTTTCCACACTTGCTAAGTGAGGCAATGGATCAAACTCTAGAAATAAAGCAAAGGAAGTAGGGGTAGCCTCTTCAATAGACATTGGAATAAACTGAAGCTATAAATACAATTTTATAAAGTGTCTCACCTTCTTCTCCACTAACCAGTTCACCTAGTTGTTCATCAACACCGGAGCACACTTGCAAGATAATTTCATTCTGTATATCCACAATTCCATCAAAATTAGCCACATTGAACACATGCTTCAGTGAAGGCTGAGATGCAATTAGCTTGAGTTCCTTTGCATCTGCTGCTTTGATACCTAGAAGGTGCAATAGACAGGACTGTGTTAAGTAGCCATAAAACACAGACACCTGTGAATGTATTCATGAATTATCGAAACATCCTGGGGTAAAGCTGAGTTTAAATTAGTTCTGCCTTCTGTCATGATCAATAGTCAAACTACAAAATAATGATTAATGCAATGAGGTGGCAGATTCAATATTCAACCAGGGAAAATAATGTGGTATACGTGAAGAATGAGGCCAAGGTTAAAACTATGCTAGTCAGTCATATTAATCTCCATGTAGGAACTACATAATTACTATCAAATTAACACAACTGGTATGTTCCACTCCGGAGGGCACAAATGACCCATTTCAAGGCCTACACATGAAATAGGGGCATAGCTAAATTCTTCAAACACACAGTCTGCAAAACTTATAAATTAACTTTTTATGGAAGTTAATCTCTCAATCATTAGAAAAACTCAACGTACCCAAGGAAAAAACTTCAACTCCTATGTTGCGAAGCTCTCTTGCAGGAATTTCTACATCATCTTGAGCTTTTCCATCAGTAATGACAATTGCTACTTTGGGAAAGCCTTTTCTTGCTCCAGCAGACTCAGTGAAGGTGTTTTGAACGAGGTAATCAATAGCCTCACCTAAAACCAACATCACAATTTGTGTTTTATTAGACTTATATGAACTAGGATTTAAAGCAAATTGGAACTATGAAATGAAATGCTGAATAAACATGTATGTGGGAACTCTGTACCTGTCATTGTGTTGCCACCTTTGTAAGGTATCCTTTTAATTGCATCAATAAGATCACTTCTTCTGAAATACTGATTTAAATTGAACTCTGTTCTTGTATCTGAACTGTACTGAACAACTCCAACTCTTGTCTTTTCTTCCCCAATGTCAAAAGCTGATACAAGGGCAACCATGAAGTCCAGAATATATCCAAAGTTATTTCTTCCTACACTCCATGAACCATCTACCAGGAAAACTAAATCTGTCATTGCACTTATGGAGCATTCTGGAACACAACAGGGAAAAAAAAGAAAACCAACTCTATTAGCAAATGAGCAATTGCATTCTTACAAATCAGTGAGAAATGTCTAATGGAAACTTAGTAGGTAAAAGCTGAAGCAAACAGATATTTAAAAGATTGATCTTATCTGGAATATCTTGCTTGGGGAAACATTATTCACATAAGAACACCCATATGACTGTTCTAATGGCCGTTATCAAAAGGGAACTGCTTTGAGACACCTCTCATGCTAATCCACAAGATCTGTTATGTCACAACAGATGAAAACATCCATAGGAATCTTTTTGCAATGATTTGATGTTACAGAAAAAATTATTTTGTTATCACTTGCACCTTACATCTTTATTTCCCCATTATAGCTGCACAGGTTCTTCTGCAAAGCCTTTTATCCACAGCACAACACCTTTCGTTAATAGGACCAAGACATTCATGGACTTGCTCAGGTTAGTTGCACGAAATCCCTAGTTTCAGTACCAACTTTGCACCTTCATCTTTCAATGCAGATAATAAATTCCTTCTATCCCAGTCCCTTCACAAATTTTCTTAACTCTGCACAACTTGACAAGTTACACTACTTTGGTAGGTAACACAGAAACACAGTTTAACTTTGTGGGGTGATAGAGCTAGACCTCGGATAAGATAAATGTCAGGTAAGTTAAAAGGCAAAACACCTTACTTTGTAATTGAGCCTCAACCTTCTTTTCCTCTGGTGTTGCTGGGCCGCCTGTCTGAACTACACAAAGCACAACATAGACAGAATTAATGGAGGAAAAAGGGTTACGTTTTTAAACAGCAAAGAAAAGAACATAAGCAATTAGAGACATGCACCTGACAAGCCTCAGAACATGAAAACATAAATGCAGATTGTGAATACATCACCTGTACTTACAGATTTGACAGCATAGTATTCAGAGTGACACAAAATACAGAAAATGTAAATATCAAAGAATCCTCTGTATTTGTACATCTTGTACAGTCATTTCCTGAAAATTAATTGCAACACGCCTGGAAGAAATACCAATATTACTCCTCTCTAACACCCAGGGGAATTAATAATTAGTAATTTTCCCATGGTTCTTTATGAAGCCTAAGACATGAGACAAAATGTGTCATAGAAGAAAGTCTGCTGTGCATTTTTATTTAATTAAATTTATTTTATGCTTTTTAAATTATTAATATAAATTATTAAAGCTCACATTCAGTATTTTAGTATGCATTGGGGTATATTGTGTCACATTTTATTATTATATGATGAATATAGTTTGCTTTCTCACACAGGATGCCAGTCCAATTCATTTGTTACTGAGGTCAATGATTGTCTTCTCCTTGACTTCAGCAGATGCAATTTATAGGAAGTAGGCATAGCTCAAAAAATGCAGTGGCCTCCTGCCAAACATTCTATAGAGGTTGGCAGACACTATATCCATGTTAGTATCCTTTGATCTCTTGCAAATTTTCTCTGCTGCTACTATGATTAATGGGAAAAGGCTGTTCAGACAGCTTCATCGGAGGAGAGTTTAGGTGTGTGGCAATTTTGCTGGAGAAGTGGATCAAAGCCAAGTTTTGTGAATGACCGCTCAGTTATCTTAATTGGCTTTCTAACTGTATTGCAGCTACTTACTTGTCAGCTGGCCAAAAACAGGTAGACTCTCCTCTCTGTCGTCATATGAAGCTATTGATACAACATACTCTACATCAGGTATAAGATCTGATATGACAGTTTGGGTAGTGCTAGGTGAAAGAGTAAATTCTTTAGTAGGTCCATCTGCAATAAATATATAAAACACTCAATGCAGCCTTAAAATCCAATAATATTGATAAGCTGATTGTAAAACAAAAAGCAACAGACAATAATCTATCTCAAACCCAATGACAATTTTAGAATTATACACTTTCTGTTTTCGTGAAGTATAAATATTGAAACATGAAACGTCAAGCTCATGTGCTTTCAATATTGAATGAAATTTCTGAAGTGTTTAATAAATTCCAGGAAATTTGAAACCTGAAATGTGCATACAAAATGTACTATCATCTAACAAATCATGTCCTGTTCTGATTCAGTATCACTTTTACACTGATTATTTCTCAAAGTGAAATAGAGTAATGGCTGTTTTACACAGCATAATACAGTTCTTGAACTTTAAGGTGAAAGCGTAGAAGAGGAACAGAGTGATGATTCTACTTTCTTATTGCTCCTTGCAAAGCAAAGGCATCCATTGTTACTTGCAGTCCCAAAATGGTAAACACTATGGCAAGAATAGCTGTAACTTGGAAGAATCACTGTTTTTCCTGTATGCCCTTTGCTGCTACCCAGGCTTGATTACAAACTTCCAAAAGATTTTAACAGCTATTCTCATACCTAAGTTAGATATAGGTGAAAATAAACTAACGTTTCAAAACACGTAATCACATTAAAAATTTAGACAGAACTCACCATTTGTTGGAACCACAGTTATTCTGTAACCCACTATTGCATCTGGTGGCCTTTTCCATGACATTTGAACATTGTGTTCATCTATAATTGTAAAATTCAAGTCTGATGGTGGGTTAACTGCAAAAGATTTATACCAGGTAGATGTTTAAAAGCTTGAACAAGTTTTAGCAAATGAACAAATAAAACAATGTTGAGCAAAGCTTACTAAAATTGTCTTTGCATAAATTTGTTTCCAACAAATATAAAGATATGTTGTTGGAAAAAGAGTAAAATAAAAGCTGACAAAATATGACAAAACATCAAAGAGTATATGCATTACAGAGGACAGCACAGAACATATGTTTCTTGAGTTGCCAAGACATTCAAGAATGGCCAGCAAAATCAAGCACAATAGAAAACACATTTGGATACATGTACAATGAGTTCACAGATAATCACCACATATGCAAACATTTCACATAACAATTAAAGGAAATTTTTTTACATGCTGGGTGCAATCCGTAGAAGCATGCCAAATCACAACCTGCTTACAATATCATGAGATCATTTAGGATGTGGAGAACACAGTACTCTTCGTAATTAGACATCAAAGAATTGATCAGCTTTTTAAATAGAGTCTCTGCATATGATATTTCTTATCAATTTCACTGAATCTAGAAACTTGGCAGAGAAAAGAAATAATTTAAAGAATACAGGAAAAGATTGGGTATTTAATGTTCAGTAAAACAATTTCTGTTAGGGTCTAGATGCGAATATACATGCAAAATGTATATCAGTAATAATGATACACTGATGTATCATTATATTTCAAAATATGGAGAACTCCACCCCTTTGTTCCTAGAAGCCACTAAAGTGACATACTTTGCGTATAACAACAAAGGATTCAGGAACTAAGGGGATAATAAATGGCATTAGTAATGGTTGCAATTTGCCAAAATATTTGAGCTGATGTGAAGTTCACAAAAATAAAATTCTACCTGTTTACACCCGATTTCTGTACAATTTCAAAGGTGTAAACTATTGTTTTCATATTCCCTTTGCAGCAGGTGTACCCATACTAATAGTGGCATTTTAACATAAAATGCCAGTATGGTTCCAAACAACACAATGGTTAATTATGAAAAGACAACATCAAAATATACTTAAGGACATTTATTTTACAGAATTTATAGAAAATGGCAAAGAGGGCACCAGTGAACTGAACAAATGACTGCAAATAAAACTTGTAGGAGCTGATGACAGAAGTAACTGAACAGTACAGAAAGAAATAGTTTACACACGCTAATTTGCAGCATCATGCATACGTAAATGAAATGTTGATTATTGGTTTTTTAGCTTCCCACGATGGACAAAGCCTCCATGTACAAGGTTCATTACACAAAGACGTTTCATAAATATTTTATAATGATATTCTCTTTGTAAAATGGTCATGCTTATTCATGCAGTATTTTACTGACTCACTGTCAGTGCATGGTAGGTGTATTATATATTATTGTTTAAATAGGTCTACAAAGTAAGATTAGATCCAGCCATACTTTCCTTAACTACTAGTGAGAGAGTTTTGCAGGCATTTTTAAAAGACAGATCTTCTGTTTCATAGAAGATCTCCATCATATGTCAGATTTCATGTCAGATTCGAATATCATTTTAAAAGCAGATAAAGAAGTAAATGCTAGAATGTTTAATTATGAAAAGACACTGTCCAATTACAAACAGTAAAACTGAGCTAAAAAAATATGGCGTTTTTTTCCTTTTAATTCTCTGTAATTTCCAACCATAGGATAATATGGCTTTATAATACTGATACAATAGATAACAGTAGTACTGAAGTAAATGTTATTTTTCCTGTTGTCCATACACAGGCAGTGAGATTAGACCATTAACTGCATGCACAGTTTATTCATCATTCAGTTTATGAGTATCACAATGCTAGAGATGGCAGAGTAGTAACTTAGTATCAAAATCATGCAACACGTGTTAATAGTAAAACACATTTAGATTATAAGAATATCATTATAAAATATTGTTTCAGTAGCAATGGCTCAGGACAAATTTAATGCAAAGGCAGAGACAACTGACCTGAGCATGCTTTTAAAAAAAATTCAGTACATGGAAAAAGTAGCGCCACCAACCTTGCAAGTAAATTGGAATGTTGCAGCAGAGACTTTAGGCTTTAACTGCTGAAGGACAGCAGCAGCCCAACTTGTTGATATCCAAATGACCGGATTCCAGATAAACTGAAAAAGCTGACTGTGAGGAAAAGTCTTTAGCATTTTGAAGGATTTTATTCCATTTTATGATAATTCAGATGTGGATCTTGGCAGGTAACAAGAATAGCACATTGACACATAAGTGACATATCCATTCATCCAGGTGATCACAGAACAATGGCATTGCAGGGGAACTTGAAAGTCCCCTTGTCCATCCCACGGTCAAGACAAGATTGGCCACCCTATGTCATTCCTGACATGTTTTCTCAGATCATTCTTAATGATCCTCCACTATTGGCAAGACTGCCAGCTTCCCACAGAAATTACTCCAAAACCTCACTGCCTTTATCATCATAGTTATTTCTGAGACCTAACCCCTGTCTTCATTGCTGCACTTTAAATCCATTCATTCTCAGCCTATGGCTGGCTTATCAAACTAAAGCACTGAATACTTCTCCCATTGAAATCCAAAAAAGAATCTTGCTTGAGTGAAAAAAAAATCAGTTTGGATCCAATGTCATCAAAATGTCTTCCAGATGGCCTGTGAGCTTTCAATACTCAAACAGAATCTCCAAAATATCCATGGACCTTCACAGGGGTCAGATTTCACCCAAGTGAAACCAGCTGTGGGGTGAAGACCAAACCATGGTCATATGACTGAGAGTAGTAAGCTGATCTGAAGTACAGCAAAATGTTTAGATGATAAAAACCTTATTGTGATAATAAAATAGGGCAACTGTTACTCCATTTCATTAAAATTCTTCTTCCAGAAGGGAATTCACCAGTGGAAAAATAATACATCTGCAATATTGAATCAAACCAGAGTTCTAGGGAAAAAAAATGCCCCTTGTTGTAGTAGGAGTTCACCCTTTTTTAAGGGACAAACCTTAAAAATTCGCTCAACAAAATCTTACGTGTGAGTGCATCTTAACTCCAGCAAGCAGTCTTGATGTCAGGCTGCTTGTGGCAGTGAAGCTGCACCTATTCCTACAGTGTAGTGACACTGGGGATCCTTTGTCCATCAAAATCCATGCCAAACCTCTCATTGACTTGTCAAGGTACAGGATCATGATCATAACATGTCATGGTGTTGTAGTATTGCCTTCATATAGTGATCCAACTGTTGATGCATGGAAATGCATGGCTCCCCTACAGTTTTCCAGAGTATTAAAAAAATATCCTGCTGTACAACAATCTTGTTTCCACAGCATTAATTTTGGCCACTGTTAGAACTCTGATATGATAATTTCCTTAACTGGATCTTCTATATTATGCACCAAAAAAGAAAAATAAAATTAAAAAATCAGCCATAATATACTTAAATCATTGTCAGTTCTCATGTTATATACACATGTAATAAGGGTATAATTTCTGAAACAAAAAGAGCAAAGTGTTTTTCTCATGCTATGCAAGTCATATTAGCTTGTATTACTTCACAGGTCATATAAAAAAGTCTACAGCTTTTTGCAGATAACACAATGTGACTGCTAGAGGATCCCAATGAATACCTTAACAAGACAGAAATAATATATAACTTGAATATCAAGTAATTTATATCTAGAACCAGATTTTAAAGTGATAAAAATTGGAAGTAGATGCCATCCACAATCCCTACGTGAAACATATGTTGTGATTCCATCACTGGAAAGGACACACTATAATTAGCATGTAAAATAACATGTTAGCCCATGTTAAAACAACATGCAGTCTACAGAAGCTGAAGAGTAAGCTCAGCTTTACCGCCCCAGCAATAAGCCCTGCTGAGGCTGGAAGGTGCCAAAACTCTTCATTTACTATTTTTTTTCAGAAATGACACGAATTTGGCACAACTAGATCATGACCCCAGTCAAGCTCATCTGGAGTCTGCATTGCCAATGCGACTGGGAGAAACAATGACCTACAGCCAAGAAATGTAGTAAAGAGCAGCTTCTCAAAAGAGCAGCTTCACAGACTTGTTAGATATTCATTGCCAATCACAACACAGAAACATTGCCATCTGTACCTTTTCTTTGCATTTTTTTTAATTTTATACATGTATATGATATTTCTTCAAAATAAAAGATGCATAGCTCATAAATGTACTTTTAAAAAAAATAATTTAAATCTATATACCTATACTATGTATCTCAACATAACTGCATATATATACACACACTGTATGTTTGAATATTTACCAAATTTTACACGTGTTTGTGCATATATATATGTATGTGCATGCGTACAGAGATGTATAGTCACCCTCATGTATATAAAAATTTCAGTTTCACATATCAATCTACAAGGTTCCCTATTTAGGAACTTTGCAATCAACAGCTTCTTTCTCAAAAGATATTGCCATCAAAAGATAATAAAATAATGGTCCTGCCAACCAGTTCCAAAACTTCAAAAGCTATCCCAGATGACCTCTGAATCATTCAGTCAATGAAAATTAATGTCCTCAACACAGCTTCATTACAAGCCAAAAATTCTAATCCTCTGCAACTGCCATGCTGCAATTATTTGTCACTTACTCTACTGGATGTCCTGTTAACAGATTTTTCACCAGACAAACCTTTTCATGCACAACACAGAGGTTCCACACTTGGATCAGTGATGCCCTCCTTCCCTACCTCCAGCCTAGAAAACAGACTTTTCTAGGTCTGAACCAGTTCCTGAAAAACTGAAAAGTCAGCACTTTCAGAAGCTCAGTTAGGTTACAGAAAACCAATGATTTCCTCATTTCTTTCCTGTGCCTTTGAAAATCCCTCTGTATTAAGAAATATGACATGCTACAGAAGCCATGATGACATCACAGCAGTATATTAACACCAATATACTTGACTTAACTTAAAATAAGACCCCTTGGCTCTTTGTGATCACAGATGAAACAAACAGTGTAACAGAAAGAAATTCTGATGCATGGACAGACATGGAATGCACTGGAGTATTGCTGTGCTGGACTAAAAAGGCACAAAACAGCTTAAAGTATAAAATATAGAATCACATACAAGAAGTTTAAGCTGGGAGAGAGATAGCAGAAGGATTGCAAAATAAAACAAGAAGAATTTCCCTGTAAAAGGAAAGAGCAAAAATGCTGAGCATGAAAACAGATTTGCTTCCTTGACCACAGTAAACAAACAACTTCCCCAGTGAAATGGCATGAATGCATTTAGACTATAAAGAGGTTTCACCAGCTCTGCTCCTTAAGTGACTGCCCAACTAGAAACTCCTGTTCTGCTGCACCTCTGTAGAAAAGCTCTAACACCATTACTGCAGTTCACTGCCTTGCCAAGAGCAGCAGAGCACAGCTCTCACAAAGGACTTCAGAGCAGCTGTGATGCTGATGAAGAATCAGTTTCATACTGGAAGATTCAGGAATCAATGGACAGCAGCATTGGATAAACACCAGATCTACTCCCAGGGGAGACTGAAAAAATGAAAGCTAAAGGAGGGCAGAAAATAAAACTAAGCTTTTTCTTTCCTCTGCTCTCACCCCATCTTCCCACCTCATATCAAGAATCTTCATCACATTAAATGGCCCTCTCCCTTATTCTCCTCTCACTTTTTCATCCCACCAAGTATCTACCCACACCTTTGGGAAATAAAATTCAAACCGCATGTCTTGTGAGTGGTACAGGGAGAGTCAAAAAGAACTAAGAAAAGAAGCACAGGACTGACTGACTGGTGGGGGAGGATAGCTTTGCCACAAAGTGATCAGCAATTTGGGAAAAATAAGACTAAGGGACAAACGTTCACAGGAGAAAGTCAGTTCAGCAGACAGGATTTAAGTTGCAATGATACCAAAATAAAGTAAATAAATAAGTAAATAATTTGCTAAAGTAAATAAGATGCAATTTACAAAATTATGCAAACTCGCTGCGCAAAATTAAAACAGTGCAGAAGAATGACCAGTATAGTGCAAACAAAAACCCCACCGTAAAAATCTCTACAAAAGCAGTTCCCACCACAGCAAGTCCTAAGGTACTCCTAGTTGTGAACTTTCATTTTCAGCACCACTATTTCTCACTCCATTTTCAGCACCGCAGTTTTTGACCCCTCACTTCCCTGTCTTACTTCAAAACACTGTAGCTAGGAGAATTTTCTCATAGAAACATGATCACTGTACATTAGATATTTTATTTATCAAACATTTCTGAGCACAGAGTTATGTAAATCCTGTCCAAGATCCCTCTGCAACACTCAAGATCAGGTTTTGTCCACTCTTTTGCTTGGCAATAGTGCATCCTCCAACATCTAATCAAGGTCATCCAGCTACGTGTCAAGTTTTGCTGTTAAAACTGTGTTGCTGCAAATACATTTTTGTAGCTTGCTTTAACAGTACTGAAGCTGTGGCTGTTTTAGTCTACACTATAGCTAAATAAAACACCTTCACTTACATTCCAAAATAACATACTCCATACATGTAATTAGCAGTGCAGGACAACAGCAATATTACTCCAGCTCCAAGTGAGGTCCCTTCTAAGATAGGGAAGAACGCACAAACACATCCACTCCCTTCCTCCATCAAAACTGTACACTCTCTCTGCTTTCTCTGGCACAGCAGTCCTGCGTTTCAAATGCAACTCTGAAATGACTTCAAATGACCTTTTTTGGGTCCTTTGCCAACAACAACGCAGCACAAGAGGAAGGCAGTGGACTGACGCTCTCCTAGGGTGACCAGATGTTGCATTGCTGGCAAAAATGCCATCTTTTTCCAGAAAGCCAGTGTATTTTACATCTGCATGTCCCAGGCAAGCGCTACTGCTTGAGGGGCAAACACTGCAGAGGCATCTCTGACACCACATGCTTTTAGTAGTCATCAGCCAAAGTGACCAGGTCCAGACAAGGGAGCCTGCAGCAGGCCATGATCGGGAAATTTGTTCCAGTTCAAGACGGAAGGAGAAGGAAAGGGGGGAAAATGAATTATCAGATGCTGGTTTCTTTTTTTTTTCCAGTAAATCCAGGGGAGTTCACACCTACAATGGAGTCAGGTCCCAGAGGTCAGATCAAGTCATTTCAGTGCAGGACGTTCAGCATTTCCATTTCCCCTGGCAGCCACTGCTGGCAGAAATGCCATGACTATGACCGAAAAGCCAAGCAGCTCACACTGAGGGCACAGGACACAGTTGCTGCTAATCCACTGGGGAGCAAATGCAGGGCCAGGCCATTCTGAGCCACGCTGTGGCAAGTGTGGCAGTGAAGATGGGTCTTGCCATGTCTTCAGCTGGAGGCATGATGCTGCCAGGACTGACAGGGGCCTCAGCCTCCAGAGAGACTGGGCTGAGGACTGAGAAGGAGGAGGAGAAGAAAACCCTTTGTGGAGGTGACAGTACCACATGTATGCCAGAGCCTTGGAGCCCCGGCCGCCACAGCAAGGCCTGGCCCAACCTTCCCTTCAGTGGTGCCCAGGACTCCTGTCACAGCACTGGCAGCATCTTCCCAGGCATGTTCCCCAGGTCAGACCCGCCACAGAAGTTGAGGTGTCCCTGGGGGAGGGTCCGGCCAACCCAAGGCTCAGCCGGGGGTCGCCCCGCCGAGCAGGGGAGGCCGATGCACCGGCAGGCCGGTGGGACAGAGGCGAGGTGTCCGGCTGGACAAAACACACAGGCGCAGACAGCCAGACTCTGTTGGAGCATTTTATTTCAACTTTGCAGGTTGCCAGGTAGTAGGGTTTCCGTTTCCTTTCTCAACATTACTAAAAGAGGCCAGAGACCAGACCTTCTTGGTCCATCCTGGGGCAGCGCCATGGCCCCGGCCACGCCGGGCTGCCCGCCAGGGGCAATGGGCTCCTCGGGGCGCTATGCCCGGGCGGCCACACCAGCTGGCCCACGTCCTGTCTGTGTGGTGGTGTGGACAGCACACCAGAGAGACAGAGAGAGGGAGCTATGGTCCGGCTCACTAGCCGGGAGAAACAGAACACAGAAGGAGCTGGGCAAGGAAGGAGAGGCGTTTCTCTGAAGGAGAGAAAGAGAGAAGGTGAAGTATTCACACTCAAAAACAGAGAGGGAGAGAGCCAGTAGCTCAAGGCTGATTGGGAGGTTTGCTGGTCAGCAGGGCACCGGGGCAAGGGGGCAGGGAGGGGAAGGTTACCTTCAGCCTCGATGGAGGAGAGGAGGGCGGCTGCACACAGAGCAGCGACTGCCGAGCACAGCGCTGTCTTCATTTCTGCCCTTTCAGATCACAACAACATGAATGAATCTGCAATGATGGGGAAGGGGGAGAAAGGAGAAGGAAATGATACATGTGGATTAAAGGATTGCGTAGGTGTATTCATGAAACATAAAAAAGACGAACCATGGATTTCACTTTGTTCCCTTATCCCCAGCCCCCACCCACGGGACCAGGTTGAAACCTCTAGACTTGAAAGCTGTCCAAGACGACGAAAGATCCGTATGACTAACTGGAGAGTCTCGTCTCACAATAATGTGCCTTTTGTTGCTGAACCCTTTCCAATCACAGTAAGCACATGAAGCTTTAACCTAGTTAGGGTTAATTTGATCAGGGAAGCGCAGTGAAGATCTGTGCCTCCGCACAGGCGGGAGCCAGAAGGGAGCTCCATGACTTCATCGCTGAATGTGATGATAGCTAATTCAGAGGTCATTCCTGCCTTGGATCAACTAAATGTCTCTTTCAGCTGGGGATTTTAATCGGCTCCTTTTTCATAACTGTTGAACCACTTAGTTAGCTTTGTTTTACTGGTCTCAAGGCAGTTTGGAAACTGTAATAAAACTTTTTTGAGGGGTTCTGCCTACAAATGTGCTATTCTTCATTTCTTGAAAGTCTGAAATAGGTTATACAGAAGTGTGTGTAACACACAACTGAAATTTGACACGTCTGTCTAGCCATGATGTTTCAACATCTGATAATTCATTTACATGTCCTGAGAGAAAATAGATTTAAAATACACTATATAAAACTGACAGGCATAAGAGTCTCACAATCACTGCAGGTTGTCTAGTAAAATAGGTGGGATTAGGCCAAGTTAGCGGTTCTTAATTGCAAGCAGCCATACTTTCATAACTATATGCTCTAGGTCATGTAAAATTACTGCCAATCACTCCAGCAAAACTTCCAAATTATTTCCTTGTGTAAGTAAAGTCTAATATGAACCTACACGTATGCATGTAAGTGTTCGGATTTTCTATCTCAAGAACTAGGAGGGTGGCAATTTGTATGAATAAAGTCATAAATGCATCATATATCATAATTAGGCTGGGGGAAAGAGAATTCCAAGAGCAATTAGGCAACAGATTTTATCAGGAAGGTGCCAAGAGCAAAACAGAAGAAAAATACATAAATCATTAGTCCGCAGAAACAACTGAAAGGGAAAACGATATTCTTCGACCATCTAAGGAACTACCCAGCAAGGCACATTTAGTGGGAAGACGCTACAGAGATCCAGGAATTTCCCAGTTACTGACACTGAGCTTAACAGGCTTCATTTGAGCAGCTGTATATACTTGTCTTAGCCAAATGCCTTTACTGCACACAAAAATACCAAGAGCTCAATGAAAATCTAAGCAAAGGTTTCAGTCTAATGGCAGTTCCAGTGGCTGAACAGAGGAGTAATATTGACCATAATGACTCCCTGACAGTAACATAAGAAAGGCCAAGGTTAGTATTAAAATGTTCTGAAAGCTCCAAAATCATATCACAGCTTTGCGTGGGAAACGGCTGCCCCTGGGCAGATCTACAGCATCCTGCAGTGAGTTTAAGGATTTCCTAAATTCAACGTGAAAGAAGGTTTTGTCCTGGAAATCTCGTGTGAGCTTTGACTGCCATCTTTTGATCCTTTTGAAGAGCAACAGAAATTAATCATCTCACAGTCATCTACGAGTTTGCTACTGCTGCAGGTCTACCATTTCTGATACACGTTTTTCTTTCATGAAATACACCATCTCAGCCAAAGCATTCATTTGCTAACCTAGGAACACAGTTTCCTTCTCGCAAACTTCTGTGTGTGAAAGAAAGCCTGGAGCTGGCAGAGGAAAGTTCCTCTCACTGGCTCAGTGGGGACACAACAGACCTCGTGTCAGGACTAAAGGTTTTCTCATTGATCTTTAGAGACCACTTAGAAAAAGTCAAACCCGAGATTTCACAGTGCCAATCCTATCACACACTAATTCAACTCACAAAAGTGTAGCCAAAGTATTTCTAAACCACACAGTGCATGACATTTACCACTTTCAAGAAGAAAAAACTAACGCAAATGGAAAAAGAAAAAAACTGCAGGAAAAGCCTACTACCTATCAAAGACATAAGAAACTGGGAGCAGGAGAAAGCATCACCAGCAGCTGCACACACAAGGGAGGGAAGCGAGAGCTCCTGCCAAAGCCGCAGCGGTAGCGTGCCTGCAGGCGCGCTGGGCGCTGACAGCGGGTTCCGCCTGGAGCCTCCGGCCGCCAGGAGCCTCCGTGTCCGGGACACCCCCGCCCCTCCCCGCATTTCTGCCCAGGCACCCGTCCGCCGGCAGCGCTCGGGGCCGGCATCCCGCCGGGCTGCCCCGTGCCTTTCCCTGGGCCGACAGCCAGCAGCCCCGGGGCGCCCTGCCCCGCACCTCTCCGCCCGCCCGGCCGCACGCCTGCAGCCGGCTCTGACATGCCCAACGCGCGCACACACGCTCCTTCCTAATCCCGTGTCGGCTTCCAGCCCGGCGCTGCTGCCCCAGCCTAAGGTGCATTGGAAGGGGCAGAGTGCGTGGGGCGTGCGGACAGAGCGGGACACGGGGGTCGGCGGCGGGGCGGGCAGGGGACCCCCGCTCCTGCGCGGGCACACACAGACCTTCCGGGGCGGCCGCAGGGTGCCGGGGTCGGTGACGGGACAGCTCCTCCGGCGATGACTCCGGCGGTGCCCGCAGCGGCAGGAGCTGCAGCCGTCGGACCTGGGCCAGGGGAGGAGGATAAAGGATGAAGCTCCGGAGGCACCTTGTGGAGGGAGCAGCAAGTAGCAGCAGCGGCGAAGGAGGAGCAGCAGCAGCGGCAGCAGCTGAGCGCAGAGGAGGCGTCTCGATTACTGTAGCTCCCGATGCGAGGGGTCTGTCTGGGAAGACTTGCCTTCTCCAAGTGGGAAGAGCCTCTTCTCAATCTGCTACTTAATAGAGGGCTGTTCCCAACTCTCAATTTACCCTCGTAAGCGGTTACGAAACTGCAGGGAAGGTGGACTGCTGCCACCGGGTGATATATGCGCTGCTGTGCTCCAGCAAGGAAGGGGATCCACTTCTGGAAACTGGCGCATACCTCCGCGCATTCCTGCGGCATGAGACGGGAGCCGCGGCGGCAGCGCGCCCGGAGGCAGGGGCCCGGCCCGCCGCCCCCTCCCTCTCTCCCCCCCTCCAGGCTTCCCAAACGGGGAGGACACGGGAGGGCAGTGGAAAAACTGAGTCTCTGGGCAGGCTTCGAGGGACGGCGGCGCGGAGGGTGTCCCCGGGCGGGAGGTTCCACGCAGCCCCCGTCGCCCCGCAGGGGACCCGCTCGCCCTGCCGAGGCTGGGCTGATCCCCGGCACAGTCTTGCAGAGAAGCGCGGGCACTCCCGGTGTCGCGGCCGGGAGCCTGGAGGGCAATGGTGATATAATCATCGTGACACAGTTCAGGTGTGTCTGGCCTCAACGCTGTGCAGCCATACATACATTAAACATACATTAAACACACACTCCCCCCAGCAGCTCTCTTCCACATGGGTGTTTTACTTGGAGCACAAAGCGCTGCGGGTGCCGGGAGCAGCCTGCCGTGGGCGCGGGTACAGCTCCCCGGGCCGAGGGACGGGGCGCACGGCCGCACTGACCCTCCCTCGGACCCCGCGGAAAATCCGCGTCCGTAGCCCATGTCTGAAATTCTGTGCTTTCCAAAGGAACTGCACCCTCCAAAATCGGACAGTCCGTTGGGCGACAGGCTCCGCGGGGGTCTCCCATCACTCGCTCTCGGGAGCCTGCCCGGGTCACTCGGCGTGTCCCGGACTCTGCAGCGCGCCGTGCCAGAGAGTGACACGGCCAAACACCCGGGCCCTTCCCTGCCCGAGGGCGCAGGTCGTCCAGTGGGACCCAGACAGGGCATCCCAGGGGCCCCGCGCCAGCAGCGGGGCTGCTCCCACACCCGTGGGGAACGGCATCCCCAGGAACGCTGGCGGACGAGACTCCTCCGGGACCGCTTCGGTCTAAAATACGGGATGTCACCATCCCCTCGGGACGCGGAACAGAGATGGGCGAGGAGCGGGGGTAGACAGGGAGGAGGAAAAGCTATCGGTTTCCCATAGCGGCGGCCCCGCTCGTCCCGGAGCCCGAGCGCAGCGGCCCCGCCAGGCCGGGGCCATCCGCGGTGCCGGAGCGCCCCCTGGTGGCGGCGGCGGGCAGGAGCGGCGGCCGGCACACCGACCGCCCGTCCGTNCCCCGGGGCCGCCGCTGTGGGGACAAGATGGAAAACAGGGCCGAGAAGGGCGGCGAGAGGGAGAGATGGGACCAAGCCTCACCTCAGAGCTTGGGACCCCCGCTCGTGAGCGGCCGGGGAGATTCCGGGCCACACTGGGTCCCTTTCGGTTCCGTGCACGACGTGACTGGCAAAGTCATCGGGGGGTTCCAGCCGGGGTGGAAGTGACCGACAGCGGAGATTAATATTTTATCAGAGGACCGCTCCTGGGCACTTTTCCGCAGGACTGGGAGATCAAGGACCTGTCGGCAGGAGGACTTGTGTCTCCTGAGCTTCATTTCTGCGACAGACCTGTCATCTACATGAGAACCGAAATGCTGAAAAGAAAGTGATAACCAGAAGACATGCGCTGACATTTCCAGACACTTTGGAAGTGAGTCAGCTCCTCTTTGGGACACGGCACAGTTTCAGCTGTCTGGTATTGATAGAATGCACTTTCCAAAAGCAACATCTCCTCTGCTGATAAAACTCTTGACCTATTAAACCCCTTTGCCCAGCTGTTGAGATGGATTTTCTCTTTTGGCATCATTTTGGCATGGGGAATTGAGTTTCTTCTTATCCAGATCTGATATGGAAAAGCAATATTTCCAAGAAATAATACATTTAAAAAATTTTAATTCCCTGAATGAACACACCAAGAATACAACTATAAATGTGGTGTGAAAAATAGTTTCAGAGGAATGGACATCAGGGGTCACAAAGAAATATCTGTCCACAGGAAATAAATTAATGCAAATGAGGTATTTTTATCACTTGTGCACTACAACAATATTTTTTTACAATATACTGTGGATTTTTTCATCATAGAATAACCAATATTTTTTGTGAATAGTTAAAGTCAATTAACGCAAAAAATGAGGCTGGAAGAAAATATGGATTTTTCTATGTAAAAGTTAAATCACTCAGAAATATTATTTTTAAATGTTTAAATAATTTGATGTAAAGCTACAAGTGGATTTACATGTGTGGAGACTTTGAAAGCAAGGGGTCTCTCAGATCTGCAAGAATCTCATACACTCTCCCTCACAGACCTAGATGCTGCCGAGAGGAGTATCTCCCCTTCCTCTCAGCTGACCAGCTTTGTTTAATTTCATTTCTTTCTGTGAAATAAGACTTAGAGCTGGCAAGAGTAAACAATTAATTGACTCCAAGGGCAGCAGGATTTTGTTCTTATCCTTAACTCCTTATTCTAACTATTCTAACCATGATTCTCCTAAGATCATTTACGTGTAAAATACATCAGCAAATTGCATTTAGCGTGTGTGCTTCCATATATCACAATAATTAAATGGGTTGTTTTTAATCAGCATTGTTGCTATGTACATTCATAGTCTGAGTACATAGTATGTGATGCAGAAGGCATTTCTGAAATGCATAAACATTTACTAACACTCTCCTGTCTGCTTGTTTCTTAGACAAGTGTTAAACACATTAAGACCATTGCACTCCAGCTCTGCAATTTTCTTTGCTATTTAATGTGGACACACTGAAACAGTGACAGATTTAAATACAAAAATCAACATTTAAATTCATGTTTATACTTTTAATAATATTGTCCATTTCTGCTGTAGGTATGTGATAGTAATATTGCAGGTAACCAGGATTTTCTTAGAAATTTTGAAATGGTTTTGTGTCTTGAGTAATTCAGGCAACTTTGTCTTTCTGACACATCTTTTTTNACTGTATTGCCAGGGCAGAATAAAACAGGACATTCTGCATTTCAGCACTGTAAACCTTGAATATCATTTCCATGTGGATATCACACTAGATTTGGCCTCTGTGTTTTCCTGACAGTTATTTGCATCTGCTTTACATATGAATATGGTAAATGTGTTGTTCATATGTATGTATGCATTTGAGTATATGTTTTGCACAGAGGAAGAATTACAAAAAAAAGTGTCAGCTCTTTGAACATCAAACAATATATAGATTAAGCATTAAGTGTTGTTGTACAAGCAAAATTCTGCTGCTGCCAGTGACTTGCATACATCTGCCCAGGAAGTATTTTGCTGGTCAGTCTATCACTGCATCTATCACTACAGTGCATCTAAATTAAACACTGTACAGTCATTTAAGAGGCCCATTCATTCCTTACTGCACAATGGACAGCCTTTCCAGTACATTTTGTATTCCCTTTTAAATCATTCATAACACTAATATTGCACGGGATTGTATCTGCACTCATAAAATGCAGAAGGACAAAGCACACTAAACTACTTCCACCAGGCTCTGCCTTCTCTGAGAGATTTACAGTCAATGGCAGGAGAAGAACTTGGTCTGGTGTTTGTTTATTTGGACAAGTTCATTTCAGAGCTGGTATTCAGAGAGCAGAACTAGTCTGACCTCTCATAATGAGGATTGGCTTCTTGTATTAGCAGTGTTCACAGAGGACTGGTGCTATCTGAAATCTGCTCATTCAGTGGAACAACTATGGAAGCAGCATCCCTGGAGAGTGTGACAGCTGTGAAATAATTATCTGCCTTACCAGGTATGTTTTCCTTAGCAACTATTTTTTTCTATAATTTGTGTAACTGGTTTTTCCCATCATGTAATGTTCTGAAAGTTAATTATTGTGGCTCCAGATAAGTAGAACTGGAAAAGTAAATAAATCTTTCAAAAGCAGAGGTATAAATAGAAAGAAGCTGGTATTTAATGGAGTTTGGGAGTCTGAGAAAATCCAGTTAATTTGTAGCAGTGATTTTTTAAAACAATATAGATCTTTAATACTAAAATTGGAAAAAATAGATGCAACGATCTTATAGTCCCTTCCACATATATACACAAAGACACTTTACATTATAATATTTCTAAATAAAGTTGCCTTCTTTCAAAGAAGCTGGTTCATTATTTCATGACAGAGTCTTGATCCATTCAGGAAGCATTCCTCTATGAAACCAGTTCCAATCTTGCTTGATTGAAGAGGACAAGAAAATAAATTAACTGAGGACAGTGACTCTGTATATTTTTCAGGTATCACTGTATGTTTTAACGTAACCGTTCCTGTCACAGCAATGGACCAGCCACAAAGAATTGTGAATGCAGATCTAAGCATTCCTCTTCATGTAGCTGAGGGGTCCTCAGTGAAAGAATGATGATTCACTGAGAAAACCCATAATTTTGAAAAATTAAAATAATTTTAGAAATCACTAGCCACTAGCTGTTACTTGCAGAACATTATAGTACAGTGCTCACTGAGTACCTAATTGGATTCAACATCTGCTGAAAGGTTAATAGCCATGGGTTTCCCTATATTTGGTAGCCTTTCAACTATTGCAAAGTAATTTCTTCCTACGAAGAAGCTCTTGATATTAATTGGCAACAAAGTCTGAAATGGTGCAGTGCCAAGGTCTGAATAGGAACATTTTCCTAATTCT
>VWZT01015384.1:379032-400090 GCA_013397055.1 Pachycephala philippinensis
AAAAAAAAAAAAAAAAAATCAGTAAATCAGTATCTATTGGGACAGCAGTGTCTGTGTAGGTGGCAGGTAGTCTTATGGAGAAGATAAGCTTATGTCTGAACAGGCAAAGTATTCAAAACTATTGAAAGTTCAGGTTGCATTAGCTAATGAGTGACCTGATCCTTTTGTTGCAGACAGTGGAATAATTAATGATGGGGGGAATTTTAAGAGTCAATACCTTGTCATCAGGCCAACTGATGCTGTCTTTCTCTCCACCACAGACACAAAAGGCATTGAGGATGTGGTGACACCCCTGACTGAAGAGCAGGTTGGAGGAAAGCTGTCAAGGGGGAATAATCAGCTGCTGCTGCACTCTATCCCAATACATATCTTTCCAAGAAGGTTTAGAGGATGTAAAAGTCAGCCGCAAACCCTCAGTTCAGCAGGACAAACATTCAAAACCTTAAGCATTCTGACAAGTGAATCTGATGTGAATGCACAGAACCATAGTAAAGGAAGCTGGAAAAGATCCCAAGAGGCCATTTAGTTCATGACCTGTTATTTCAAGTACGCCAGGACTTCAAAGAGAAATTATCCATACCATACTTAGTACTAACAGCATACTTCGGGGAGCTGTTTTGTAGCAGCTGACAATAGATAATAACTCGTTTTAGGTGAGTTGCAAGCTGTCCAGAATATGACTATGAGCACAGTTATCAGAAATGAAAAAATACAACTACACCAGAGCCTGTATCTTTGGATCAGAGAATCATAAATTGGTATGGGTTGGAAGGGACCTTAAAGATCATCAAGTTCCAACCCTCTTGATTCCACAAAAATAGCCTCGGTTTACTGTGAAAAATTTCTTGCTTAACTGGTATGTCTGCAAACTCTCAGACAGAGAGCAAAGAAGCCAAACTGGGAGATTCCTTCTTGCATGTGACTGTCAGAGTTACAGATCCCACCAGTCTTGCTAAAACCCCTTTTGCTGTTACAGTATGTCTGCATTTGACAGTCATGTAATTTTTTTGACCATTTCTAAACTTCATGGGAGATGGACTCCATGGTCACCACCATCCACTCTAAGCTTCCCCCCTCCCCCCAGCTTCTAAATCTCAGTGCCTGGATATTCAAACTGGCAGATTGTGGCATTCATCACAGCTTTTTCCTCTGCAAAAGAAAGAGCACAAGAGGGAAAACTTGGGCTAGGACACAGCTAGGAAATGCACCAAGCCCAAGGAGCTGGATAGCCTAGATTATATATACTTTCCTGGGACCTATCATCTGGGGCTCTCATCTGCATGTCACCTATCACATATATTGATGGACACTTGGAAATTTTGAGGGTTTGTGGAAAAAAGAATCAGGCAAGAGTTTAGCTCACAGGCATTAAAAGCATAGCCTAGGTGTCACCTGTCACAACATTTATGAACTCCACATGAGCCAGCTTTGAAAAAGAAACCTGTTTCTTTTGCAAAAGTCATAATTGGCTAGTGACTAAGGAGGAAAATACATGGAGCAAAACAATACAGATTTAATCAGCATTTCTTAATGCAGCCTTGTGGCTGTTGCTTCCCAGTATGTTGAATATTGACAGTTCCAAATACCAGAACATAAGATTTATTTGGATTATAAATAGATGTTGCCCTGTGCTTCAGTATCAGAAGCACTCTGTTGTGTAAACAGAAAACTATTGGCTTTTGTTCCTACTTTTAAAGGTTACTTGAAAACTCCCATGTACTCTTTGCTGACAGCCTTTTTCACCTGCTGGAGTTGAGTCTCTCTCTTGGGTATCAACACCTCTACAGCCTGCTGAGAGGCTTCACTTGAAGCTGTTAAAATGTCTCTTCTCATATGCCCTTTCCTCCGATCTCTTGGATGCTCTCCAGCTGGCCTCACTAGTCTGTTAGCTTTTAGTCAGCCCAGTTTAGTGAACATGTCTTGGGTTTGGCACTGTCTTGATTTCTGCATGTATTTTTTACCCGGAGAAATGTGTTTGCTACTAGCTCCAATGCCTCTTACTTGTTTAACAAAAATTAAAAATAAATAAATAAATGAATTTATCTGCTCAGGACTTTTTAAAGAAACAGGCTTCTGGTAAATCTGAGCTGTGCTCCTTTACCCTCTGCCCAGTGCCCTTTGAAACGTGTTTAGGGAATTTCCTGTTTAAGGCACATCACAACATGGGGCTTTACTACATCGTGATCTTCTTCCCCAGTTAAGAACAGCTGCTGCTGAGGTCCCTTTATGCTAGGAGTAGCTGTTGGAACCTTATTTTCTAATAAAAACTCCAGAGTCTGCTTCTCTAACCTCCGGAGTGGCTGAGGTAGCAGACAGGGGATGTATACTCCTTGACACATACCCCACCACTGCAGCTTTGCTCTTTAGGAGCACTGGCTGTGCCCACTGCTCTGTCCTGCATGGTCACCTCAGGTGGCATTTGGCTCTGGGTTATGGTACATTAGGTTCCTGCACATGAGTCCAGCATCTAAACTTCTGCAGTGGCTGATGAAGACCTGAGTTAATGAACTCAGCAGTGCCTGAGCAGTTTGGCCACCCAGCATCCATGGGGCTTGGATCAGTTGCTATCACAGTGGGCTCTAGAGCCATCTGAGTGTTCTGCAGCATCGGAGATCTCTTGTGGAGCTGCCAGCTACAGACAAGGACCCACCTACACTGACTCATCTCAAACTGCTGCAGACCACCCAGGAGACAGAGGCAAGCCCACGGTGCTGTTTGGGGTGTCACAGGCCTCCTGATAGTCCCCCATTGCTATAACACGAGTGTATGAGTCTCCTGCAGGTCCTCTGTTGGATTTGCCAGCCCCAAGAAAATGCCTCAAGTATAACCTGAGGTGGTGTTGGGCACCCCAGTTAAGGCACTGGATCAAGCACTTTTACTTTTCATCTCTGGTACTTTTGCCAGTGAAGTCTTCTGCTGGAGCAAAGCTTTGTAGTCTGCTCATGTAAATACTCTGTGCTCATGTAAATGCTCTGGTTCTTTACTAGGAACCAGAACAAGATCAGTAAATGGGCCTGGTGCTGATCAAAAGATGTGATTTTCAGGTCCTACTCATCTGTTTATCTGCTTTTGGATCTCAGACCCAAACAGAGATTTACAGATTGTGACAGAGATTCCTGCCTAACTCTGTAAAATACATCATATACAGCCTAGCCAATGGTGTTGTCTATCTTGCACCACCACCTGTTTTGTGACTTTCTTTCAGAAACTGTGTTTACACCCCACAATTAATTAAGCTGGGGAAACCAAAAGTTGTGGTTCCCCTTTTCTTTTCCCATAAATCTGGTCATACATTTGAGCACTATTTCCAGAAATAATAAAATCTATTCTTGTTGTTGTAAGGCATTTTTCTATTTTATTATTTTAATAGAAGAGAATTTCTTGGTATTGCTCTTCTGAAAAATCAGGCTATTTATGTAAATGTCAGAGTATGGATTTAGCAGTCTAAGTTTAAGCACTTCTTTCTGAAAATCTCAGCCAAAGGGAGGTGTGCTAGTGTCCCGTGCACTGCACTCCAGCTCTGTGGCACAGTGATCCCTGTGCAATGCTCCACACGGAGCACTTATTAGCACATCACACTATATTTAGCAAAATGTGCCTGCTGCTCCTAAGAGATGACTGAATAAACGTTGATAACACAGTTGGCCTGACTCCTGTGGGACTTGTAACTTCCCACTGAGCAATAGAGATCATTATAATGTTTTAATTATATAATTCCCTTTTGCATAGTGCTATGATAGATAAGATTGAGTGTGTGTCAGCCTTTCCATTATAAACTTCCCAGAGCATTAGTCATCCAGAATAAGTGCTCATGTTGAGATGAAACAATATAGAAACATTTCTGTATTACATAAACATATATAACTCAATTATTATTAAGAACACATTAGTAAATTAAAGGTCCTGATGGAATCACAATCTTCTCCTTGGAATCCCATAGGAACAGAAGCCGCTCACAGTTATTGGGAACAAACTGTCTCAACAGCTGTAATAAAGTCTAACAGCACTGAATCTCCCTTTTTCCCTTTACTCCCAAAGGCATCTCCAAATATCTATGAATCATGTTACAGTCACATTGATGAGGATGATACCATAAGATTTGCATAGAAACTCTTAGAAGAATCCTAATCTGTAAGAAGGAGCATTTTGGACAGATCACATACTTCGGATCCTGCACAGCCCAAATTTCTTGGCTAAAAGGGAAAAACTTCTGTAGTAAAATAAGACTGCCATCTAAAAGTATTTAACCTTTTTTCCTGCTGTTTCAGATATTGTTAAAGCTGGACTATGTCTCTTTGGCCCTGAGAAGTCCTCTACAAGATGTTTAACCCAATTAGCACATTTTAAGTATCTCCATTGAACATCCAACTGTTCCTTTCAAGGAAAACATTCTTCTTCTGCTCCTGGTGAAAAAACAGGGGACTATATCTCTAGGTTAGCTTCACAGGCAGCCTCAAGAGAGCTATTCCACAAATGTGTCATGGTCAAAGTCTAAGGTCTTACATGTCTAAGGTCAAGGATACCATTTTATTAGATTGACACATCACAAGACACTCTACTTCTCTCTTTTTTTACAACTCTGTAGCAGTCAAACACGTGTTGCTCACAGAGGAGACTGCTTATGCTGAAATATGCTTTTAAAGCAATACCGTGACCTTGTCCATTTCATACTTAGTTTGCAACAATTCTCTTAGAAAACCTTAACTTAGGTAACTTTAAAACTCCAAGCGTCCTGTGGTCTTTTTTATTGTAACTCCTTTCATGTTCTGGTATACATAAAGCTTAAATATTACTGAACCTTACCGGATCATCACTTTTCAATTTATTTCCATGCCCACCAGACAGCATCTTGCCTTTTCTTGCAGACAGCAGAGACCCAACAAGGCAAGGGACAGACATTTTCATGAACGAAAATACTAAAGTGGGTTAACATAATAATAAAAGAATAAAATACCGTGGAGGCAGAAGGAAGATGACAAGATTGCACCTGATGAACCAGACTGAAGAGACGAAAGATCCTTATATTTCAGAAAGTTCAGATTAGTGGATTGGGAACTCAAAGAAAGAAACACATAAGCAAAGGACAAATTTGGCAGTTTTCTCTAGGACTCAGCAGGCTTTATGCAATGGGAGTGAATGTTTTGGGAACTTAGTGAACTGTATACAGACACTGGTTTTCTCTGAGAATCTAAACTCAGAACTGCCTGACTGGGGACTCCAAGGGATAACCCCTTCCCTCAAGTACCTCCCCAGCCCCTGAGAATGAATTTGTCTTGTAACAACATTTATGAACAGGAATCCCAGCCAATGACCACTTTTTGCGAGGATGCATATTTCTGAGGAAATAGATACAAGTGTGCTTTTAGCTTTAGATGTGTTTTGGGGGAGGCTGTGATAGTCTAATAGAAAACCTGTGAATAATAACAGCAACTGTTCAAAAACACTGAGGCAGGACCAAAACATGTATCACAGACTATACGTGTTGCCCTCTGAATTTGAAGACTTGAATATAGATTGGACTTGATGATCTCAAAGGTCTTTCCCAGCCTAGTTAATTCTGTGATTCTGTGAATACTTACATTCCGAAAAACTACAGTCCAGCGAAGAGATTCTGCTCGGATTGTGTTTCTGGACAAGCCATTATTTTTACAGCAGAACTGACTGAGTACTGAAAAAATAAGTGGAAAGGCTCAGGCAAGTTGGATTAGAGAAGGTGCTGTTATTGCTAAAAGGAACTTCTTTAAAAAAATAATCGCACAAGCATGCACATGAAAAGATACATTGGTTCTGACTTACTCATCCCCTAAATACCTTATTTAGGGTCAAGTCAGGTTGATTGGATTGATTTTGCCTCCAAAAGTCTGATTCACCCTAGCAACTGTGAAGGTTAACCTCCAGCTCTGATATTTAAAAGAATTGAGAAAGAATGGGAGAGTAAGGAGCAAGAGCATAATATGAAAAAAGCCAAAAAAAATCATCATGCTTTCTCATAGTTCAGAGCAGTGATAGCCAAGGTGAGCAACATTAGAAAAGTGATATTTTTACTCTGGGATCTGGAAAAAGAAAAAAAAGTACAATGAAGATCATACACTCAGAGATCTTCCTGGAGTTTTCTTTTTACTTCTGAGAGTTTCTGAACTTTTTCACGGTGTGTTTTAGGAAGCAATGCTGCGTTATTGTGGTGTTATTAGTACTCAGACTTTTACTGGGGAAATTTTTGTGTGTGTCAGACTAATTGGATCTGTACACATATTCAGCAGCCAAGAAAATGTAGCCCAGGGCACCATTCTAGGAGTTGATATTCTGAGCTACCTTCCAAATGGAGAAAGTAAAACATGGTCTGTACATCTGGAGTCTCAGAAAGGATTGTGGAACCTAGAACTGCAGTACTGAGGATTTAATTTTCTTCTGTTTTATCTGATTATTATTTGAAAAGTAATTTCTATTACAGTAGCATAAGAATATTTTTTTTTCATTTTGACAATGCTGGCACATTACTAAGCTTTCTTCGTTAACCTTAAAGCCAGATAAGTTTAAAAGCTTAAATAATGCAAAGTAGAATGGCAAGGAAAGTTGAAGAGATGAAGTAGTCACTGCCTATCTAACAGATATTGGCCCCCAAATTTTTGGGGCAACACTTAGAACAATTCAGCTCAGTGGAAGGCAAGAACATTCCCATGTCATCAGCTCCAGGAGACTTTCCCATCCTTTAAAGCAAAATATAAAAAATTGATAGCTACCAATTCTAATAACAGTAACTGAAAAATAAATTTACATTAACCTGAACTAGCAAATACAGTTTACATGAAATATTTTGGGGGGAAAGATACTGTGTATTGCCTAAACACAGATCAAAAGTAGGACTGCAGTAAGGTATAGCATCTAACCCCAGACAACAGTGATTTGAAGACGGTAATTAAGCACTACAGTACTAGGATCAGACAAGGAAAGCACACAATTTGAGTGTGCTAACTGCTAGAAGCCCATGACTTCATATTAGTGACCATTTTATTATTTTAAGGTTACAACATTTTTTCACATTAGCAAGGAGTAATGGATGTTGTTTATTTTATTTTCTGCTACTTGTAGAATACCCATAGGGAGATTGAAGGTAAGATCTTCAGATATTTTAGCAATAGAGAAGATACATAGCTCTCTTTTTGTATATTCCTAGAGAGAGCATAGGCAATACAAGCACCCAGTTTACACCTTGCAATTTGTGATGTGGATGAGCCTGCAATGAAATACATGTATAGACTGCACAGCAGATGCGAATTTCCCCTGCTAGTGTTGTGATGCAGTCCCATAAAACGGTGCTGAGCAGCTGACCGTGGGTCTAGTTCGGTTTCCGCCTGCTCCTGCCGCAGCAGAGCTCCCGGAGCGCTGGCAGCCGCACGGATCGCGGGCGCCTCCCTGCGAGCGCCCGGCAGCGGCACGGCGCGGCCCCGGCGCTGCCACCGCTCTCCGCCTGCTCCGGCTGCACACTCCAGGGACACAGCTCGGGGCTACCAGGCCCAACTCTGCCACAACAACTTTTTGCCATTTGACACTCATTTAAATAACATTTCAAGGCTCTGACTATAAATAGTGATTGCTTTGTGGTATGAAGCTTTTTCCTAGCTTGCGTTTACCGCACGTGCACTCCCTCCAGGGCTGCTGCCGGCACCACAGCTCACAGACTGCTGCGGATCCCGGCACAGCGGACTCTGAGACACGGCTCAGTGCAAGAACAACAGCTGAACATTCTGCTTTGGTTGCACACACAAACATGTATTTACTGCCTAGCTTATCACAGGATTTTTATAATTTGGACTATTTGAACAATTACTCCTTTCAAAATTCTTCATAGTCCCTGTGGGCAGGAAAAATGTGGGCTTTTTAAACGTGTTGATCTTTCTTTATGCTGCCTTCCAGATGCCCATCACTTGGTCCACATCTTGAGGGTAACCCTGGGCACGTGATGGCAGCAGAAGCCTTACCAGCATCACACAGAGCAGACTGATTGCTTCAGATTCTGTGTAGTATAGTTCACTGTGCCCTGAGGTTTCTCTTTTTTGTAGGCATCAATGTTCATCTTGAGATAGGTTGTACCCCACTTCCCAAACCTTTTTCCAACAAATCCACCCAGGTATTTCTTATTCTTTTAGTCATGCAGTTGGCCAAACCCACCTGTGCGGAGAAGGTACCATTGAGGGGTATTCCCCCATTCACCTTTTTTTTTAAGATTTTTGGTTTTACTAGAGAGTTCTGAGAACACTTGCCCTTCTCTTCCAGTTTGCCCCAAGTTTAACAAGCACACTCTGGTTCTCCAGGATAGTAACGAAAAATTGAAAACAAACTTAATCCACATGAGGCTTAAAATAGCACTGTAGTGGGAGGCTAGATTTTTGAGCTTGTTTTCACATTTTGAAGATTCCACTGTTTCCTTGAGAAGAGAAACAAAAGGATTATTTCGATGAAATTGTTTGGGTTTTTTTTAGAAGCCCTATTTGTTACAGACAATACCAGACTTTGGGCATAACAACCCACAAGTAGCAACTTGACAGGAAGATTAAAAAGGCACAAATTCTGTTAGGAACAAAAAACTGAACTAGGGATGCACACCTACAATGTGTTTCCATGATTATTTTCCCCAATAATTGCAATAATCAAGCTAGTAAGAGCCATCAAGGTACCTTACAAGGGATGCTTATCCCCTGCTATGTTGTCCCTCCAACAGATACTGGGGTGAAGTCCCCCATGAGGCTCAGGGCTGCTCCTGTCTGTCTGTAAATATGTCTGTCTATAGACTCACCCACTCAGTCTTGGTTGGGTGGCCAGCAACACACCCCCACCACAATGTCACCTGTCCCTGCCCTCCCTTTAATCCTGACCCATAAGCCCCCTGTCAACTCCTCATCCATTCCCAGGCAGAGTTCCACGCACTCTGGCTGGTCATTGACATAGAGGGTAACAGCACCTCACCTTCCCTGCCTGTCCTTCCATCCCAGCACTGCCATTGTAGGAGCCATCCCACCACCTCCCTGTGATGCCACTGAGATCACAGCCCTGCAGGTATGGGCACATCTCTAACTCGTCCTGTTCATTCCCCATGCTGCGTGCATTCGCACAGAGGCACTGAAGTTGTGTCCCTGATGAGACAGACTTCCTGGCTGGAACGTCAGCAAGTCCTTTGTGCTGCTCTGCAGGTGCTCCTGCTGACCTGTGATCCCTTTCCTGGCTCTGGGCATCTATAGCTGGCACTGGCATCAAACTGAGATGGGCAGTGGGATGGACTGAGGCTCTCCTCTGCCGGCAACCTTAGTTTAAAGCCCTCTTCAGCAGCTTGGCAACCCTACGACCAAAAATGCTCACACACATAAGCACATGATATAGCCCAGACACCCACTACACCACGTAGAAACTGCTTTATTGATTGCAGTTTACATGTTACAATTAACTTATGATTCCAATCATTAAGCCAGCTGCTTACAATAAGCTGCCACCATAGTCACATGGGAACTGGACAAACAGATGTTAGTCGCTGAGGCATCCTCAAATGGAATCAGTTTGGCTTCTTGGGCAGTGAAGAGACAAGCAGGTAATATAAAGCATAGATTGTTCCTGAATTAAGAGACAGAAAAGATATTTTCAGATTAGCAAACAGAATTCCTTTCAAGTCAGCTTTCCAGTTTGTTCCAGAAGAAATACTGACAATAAGCAGCTGCAATTCAGACAAAACACATTTCCATAGCCACATTTCCAGCCAATTTTTTTTTGGTGATTCATATTTTAGAGAAAAAAAACCAAAACCTTAAATACCTCTCCACAGGCTGCGCAAAAATAACGAGACAGGGGAAAAAAAAGTGGGGAGAGGCATGTCTGTGGAACCTTCACAATCATGAAGTAATAGTTACACATTCTTAAAGTAGCTGAACTGAAAATTCGATCAACACATTTAAATTAGAGGCCATTGCAAAATTATGTCACAAGTAACATAAAGGTAAAATATATACGGTATTATGAACCTTGGTTATAATTCTGCTAGTTTTCACAGCACATGAAAACTCAGTACACTGACTATCACCGAGCACTAAGAAGAATCAGGCTAGAGCAAAAACTGGTTCATGTATGTGCTGTAATTACATTTTACTCCTTTGCAGAATAGGAAAAGTAGTTCTATTTTTCTCTAACACCATACATGAAACCTTAAGGAGTATTCAGCCCATGGTACTTAGTCAAGGAAAAAGCCATTTGAAAATCCAGATTTGGAAAAAGCACAAATGAATACACAGTACATCCAAACGTGCTTTTTTCTTCTCTACATAAACTTCGCATGTTCTAAAGAACAGACTGAAGAAATTGCATAATTGTTTTACAGAGAAAACACCATCCGTGTTGGAGACTGTACCAAAGAAAAAGTATTTTAATATCAGTGCATTGGAAACTGTACCAAAGCATTTTACTATTAGCCTTACCAAACACTGTAAGACCCGCGGTGGTTCTATACAACAGAGCATCCTTTGCCCCACCTTTAAGATGCACAGGGAGGCCATTATCCTCCTAATGGAAACAAGTGACAAAAATAAACTATTTATATGGAGTTCTTGCAATATTGGTTACAATACAAATTATTGTATAATTACCCAGAAGAAGAATTACTACCCCCATATTATCTTTCCAACTCCCAAAAGACACTGAACCTTATTTAGATCCCGCTTTGTCTTCCAAGCTTTCACTCTGGTATCAGGTGACGACTCACTAGGGGAGCATAATAAACCATGTGCACAATTCGTATCTAAAGCAACGACTGGCAGATGCCTGGACACTTCTGACACCTCTGCCAGACCCCTCGGGTGCACAGGATGTGATTACCATCCCTAGAAGCTTCCCATCCATCCCCAGTATAGTCAATCCCTGCTACAGGGAACAACAAGGGGAGGAGTCTGTACTATCACTTGCTGGCATACAGGAAATTGTTTTGCTCCACCCAAAGTAAAACTTCTAAGCACCAGATCCACATGATCTTTACCCCTGTCAGCAAGATCATGCTGCTCTGGACTTCAAGCCGGCCTCCAATGCTGGTGACCTGCAACCCAGCCCAGCTTAACTTGCTGTCCACAAGAAAGGAATGAAAGGAGGAAGAGATATGCCTAGAGATCTCTGGTAGCAGAAACTGAACCTCTGACCCCTCCCATCACCAACGTCACCCTCCCATTTCCTTCCCCTTGGCTCACAATAAACACTGTGCTCCTTAGTCAGTGTCTCAACAAGACTGGCTTTCTCTTTCAGGGGAAACGAAAGCAGTAAGACACTAAAACTATTTAAGTGGGGCTTCTAATATAATTGGTCCCTTTCATATTGCTGAAGCCCAGTTTATCCTCAGTATGAAGCTACAGCTCCAGGTTGTTGCTCACAGTTGGGATTACTCTCTTGAGAGTTCTTGGCTTTTACTACTTCACTCAGTGGCCCTACCAATCAGGAACAGAGTATTTCAGAAATTATTTGTAAAGGTTCAATAATTTTCTAGGAATTAATCCAATCACTTAAGACCTTTACAGTTTTCGTAACTGAGAAATATGGTAAATACCACATCCTCTTTAAAAATTATGGGGCTCATCTGTGAGCTATAGATAAGAGCTGTAAGATTTCAGGTTTACTTTTTCACTGTATTTCTGTCTTCTTGCTGTTTTTCTCTATTTGTTCTTTGGACGTACTCCCCCACATCAACTAATTTCAGAGTACTTTATCTTTGTACCATGCCTAATACTTATAGGAAACTCTGGTACAAATCATTTCACAGTGTAAAAAACACCCTAAAGAGTCAGCAAGTCAAGTATGCATGTACAAATACTCTTAACCTCTGCAGGAAATAACTGCTAATTGCAAACGCTCTAGTCATACAACTGATTCTGAGAGCTCTCTTCAGATGTAAAGGGAGCCTGATCAGTTCTTCAGAAAAAAAAACCCATGCAGTTATGATCTACTAAAACCTTCTTAATCTACTAACATCATTCAACTCACTCAATACCTGAAAAAGCTTCTGATGTTCAGGAACTTTATTTTCCAACTGCCTGCGTGAAGCAGTGCTTATGGTTCTCTGGGAAATCTGGCGAAGAGCCTGAAATAAAAGATAAACAGTGTTTTAAAAACAGTGCCATTTTACAGCTCTATCCACACTGGGTAGAAATTGTTTCTCTGAAAAGCAAGAAAGAAGTGGGACAGCAAAAAAAAAGAAAGGGTTTTAAAAACAAACAAACAAACAAACACACACACATTCCTTCACCAAAACATGCTAGTTTTGAATTCAGTAATTGTTTCAGCAGACTATGTAAAGGATTAGCTACCTGAAAAGGAAAAACTCAGGAAAATTACTTTCAGTAAGGTACAACAGATTTATGGATCTGCAGCATAACCTTCAGGTAGTATCCTTTCAGGGGAAATCTTGGCCTCTGCCCCTTAGACCTGTTTTAGGCACCATTTTCTGTGTCTGGCTAGCAAAAGGGACAATGATATTTACGACAAGCGTGTTTGTGAGGACAACGAACTCCTGTCACTGCTGCAGTTCACCTACGAGCCACCTTCACAGCGCTAAGGAGGCACCTCCACCCCGCCACACACACAGCTTAAATCACCCTGCTGTGTCCTGAGCTGGAATCTGTTTCCACAGGCTGATCATATAGGGTAGCCTACCAAAATCAAAGACCTGCATACAGTTCTTTGGGCTGCCTTCGCTAAAATATCAAGGCTCAAAGCGCGGTAGCTCTAAGCTGCCAGCGGCCTCGGCCTCCTTCAAGCAACACTGACAACACATCGTTCCCACAAAGGTACCACCGATAAAAACGAAGCCACGGGGCAGGCAAATATCCAGGTGATGCTGGTTGCAAGTAACGGGACAATGCATCTCCTCTCCTTACCCACCCCAAATAAACATGCTATAAAATCTATCTCCTTAAAGACGAGCTAAGCATATCCGAGCCCCCCGACCCAACCTTATCCTTTCACGTCCCTGAAGCACAGGATTATGTGGAGCAAGTGGGCCGCATAAGACCTTCCCCCGACCCCCACAGGTCGCTCCGCAGCGCCCGGCAGGGAGGGCAGCCACCACGGCCGAGCCCCGCAGCCGGGCGGGCACCCTGAACGAGCCCCACACACCCCCGGCGGCAGCGGGCCGCTCTCCCCGGGCCTCACCAGCACGTTCCGCCACATCGCGGCTCTTGGTCCTGTCACCTCCCGCCGGCAACAAGGGCAGCGGAAGGGGAAGCGGCTCTCCCGCCCACGGCGGCAGCACCACAGAGGAAGCGGCCCGGAGCGCCGCCGCAGAGCCCACAGCGCCCCCCGCCAGTCCGCCCGGCCCGGCTGCGGCGGCACAGCACGGCGCCGTGGGGCTGGGGCCGGGGCCGGGGCTGAGCCCCCAGCTCCGGGAGGGAGGAGCGGTGACCTCTCAGAACACTAAGGGCCGGCAGCGGCTGAGGCACACCGGGAGCGTTTGTTTCCCCACGCCATACAGCCCCGGCGGGGAACCATGGTTCTGTGGTTGCCGGCCGCCGCCCGGCGCCTTCAGAGGGCGCTTTGGGAAATCCATGAAACGTCCCCCAGAGCTCCCACATACAGAATTTTAAATCTTCTTTCATTGAACAGTTTAATATCTGCAGAGGGCGGGATGCGTGTCCTGGGAGAGCAGCACTCTGGGGTGCTCCTGCTCGTATGGACTCGCTGGACATCCTCGGGGGAGGCAAGGACACCGAGCGAGGCAGAGCCTGGGTCCGACCCCGGCGAGGGGGTCTCGCACCCCTGGATGGATGTGACCACCTTTGTTGAGCCACTTCACTCAGCAAACCCCAAACTACCCCATGTACCTGCCCACTGCCTCAAGCTCCGTTAGTAGCGGGGATACCGAGTACTCTGCATGTGGGAAAGAACCCCACAACTTCAGCTTCGTGTTTCACGCTATGTAACTACACTGAGTGACGTGATGCCAGAGTTGTATGAAATACAAACCTATTTGATTCTCAAGGAAGAATCTATTTACCCTTCAAGAAACTACTCTGAGAAGCCTGTGTTTTTTCTGCATTGCAGATCTAGCCTCGTAATTGCATCTTCTCATGCTTCAACCTTTTGCTGAAAGACAATGCTGTCGGGAATGCTCTTTCCTGGCTTTGCTGCAGTGCGCTTAGTTTTCGGCATTACGGTACTTTTGCACTGGTGCCAAACCTCATGAGGAATTACGTGTGTCAAACACGACAAATTAGTGCTCAATCCAGTATGAAAGTAACAAGGATCATATCTCAAAGCACTGCACTTCTCAATCTGATGAGCTGTCCCAGAAAGAAACTAAAAATGCAAGGATGAAGAAGTATTTATAGGTATAGCCTTAGCTGTGCAGAATATTAAAAATAACATTTAGAAAGCATAGTCATGGAGAAATCGGTGTTGTAACAAAGGAGGAAACTGGATGCATTATTTTACAAATGTTTTTCAAACATTCAGGCAGTGCTATCGCAGAGTAACACTTAAAAATACATTACTACCACTGCAAGACAGATTTCCATTCATTCCTCTTGCAATCTTACAAGTGTATACAGTATTTTATTCTGATTTTCATACACTCAGTAGTATTGAGATACTGGTAAAAGGATCATAATTCACAGAGAAATTATTATTCCTTAATTTCTGCTGTATGGGCCACTTTCTGGTATGTCTGAATCTGAGCCTCAGGGATACTTTCTGTAAAAATACACTTTACAACAGAAAGGCCATACTTAAGGATTGGCATGTGAGTTACCTACCAATCAAAGCTGTGTGATGACTGCTCAGAGCAAGCACAGCTGGTCTCTTCAGTGTTTACTAATTTGTGAAGAAATGAAAACTTGAGGGAATGAGAAATGGGAATTTGCTGCTTTAGGATGAAGATGTTTCATTAGAAACAAACACACTGCTTCTTCCTAACTGAATAGAGCAACTTTTGCATGTATTGCACTGAGTAAGAAAATTGTTTATCAAAACTCATTGTTGAACAGTTCTGTTTAAGTCAGACAGAAAACTGGGCTGTTAATCCAGCTGTTTAAAAGCATTTGTCACAAAAAAGTGTTCTACCTCTGAAACCAGTAATACAAGGGTACATAAATCCTGATAAAGAGATGACACAGACGGAGATAGCATTCAGCCCAACTGTGGAAGCACAACCCCCTGGTGCAGCTCCAAGTGGCAATCTTTTCCACCTCTTTCTGGCTCTTGCCTGCCCACTAGTTTAATTTTTTTTTCCTACAAACAAAATAATTGACTAACCCAGTTAAAAGCTATGTGGTGTATAAAGAGAGAATTATTCTACCTTAATACAACAATTTTCCGAGTTGCATAATACACTAAAACTGATTTAGAAGAACTTGCTGACAGAAAGATTTGTTCTAAGTTTAAAAGCATCTGTTGTGAAGCATACACTTACTTCAATTACAAACATTAGGCCTCAGTAGGCGACCCTAGAGACAATCAGATTCTCATTTCTTCCACGAGTATTACAGTCCAGAGTCCTTCCTATTTTCGTAATATAATTAATGAGGTCATTAATTACATTCTTGGACCTCTAACACTCACCATTTTATTTTGCAAAATTTGGGCACAGTCCTCAGGTAAAAATTCAATTAAATTTGCACATAACCCTGGTATTCCATTTGCTCAAATTGTTTATTTTACGTGATCTTTATCCAGGGTCCAGTGAAAAAGATCTCCACATACTTTTTTTCTATTTATACTTTTAAAAACTTTTTGAGCTTCCTTAATGATTGACTTAGTTTTATTCCTCTTTATTTCATCCCCAACACGAAATGAGAGAGATAATCTTCCAGCTTCAGAGTTTGCAGCACCAGTTGATGTAACTCAAGTGAACAGTATCACTTTACTTTTAAGCACAGGCTAAGGATGTTCAGAATGGGAGGCTTATGGGGAGGTAATTTCTTACTTGAGACTCAGGTCGTGTAAGGACCTGCTAATTCTGATCAGGCCATTTTGTAATGGTCTTCAGTCTTAATTGAAGCTGTCAAATAAGATTAGACTTCCCATGTGGGCACAGAAGGCAATACAGTGATCAGAACATTCTGTGAGCTAGAAGGCAGGGAATTTTTGCATGAAAATACTCCTGCTGCTCTGAGAAAAATTTAATACCACTACTAAACAAACAAACAAACCCCCAAAACTTTTCACAATTTGGCTTTCTGAAAATAAACCTCAGAGTCTATTTTCACACTGCCAGAAGCAGTCTCTTCCATAAACTGGCCACATTGCTAAGAAGCAAGCAAGAATAAAACTTAGATTTTCGTAGTTTTTTCTTCTCCTTTGAAAGAGAGCATTTTTGGCAGGTTGTTCAATATAGTCAAGCATTTTATATGTGCAACATTTTAGGGTATTGGAGGGTTCTTTTGAGTTATTGAATTTTTATTTAAAAAAACCCAACTTATGTAATAACAAGGGTAGATCACATTTTCAGGAAAGATCAGAAACCATTGTCTTGTCACAGGAACTTTGAAGATCAGACTACTCTGTGTTTATGCAATGTTCTTTGTCTTCGGCAGTTGCATTCCAGTAACTAACTTCTTTTTTTGAGTTACTGTAAGTACATCTGATTTAGACTTGTCACATTTTTCCACAAGGCACTCTTTTCAACTCAGTCTAACTGTTCTTTTCCCACTTGCAAGTAAGGCATATGAGAAAAGGGTGCAGTCAGTAGCACTTCCTGTGAATCCAGTTCAACCAGCCATGTTCATTGCTCTGTTTGCAGATGTTACTTGACCTACACTGTCAAGGCCTTTCCTCCCTCAGAGATTTCTATTAAAAATAGACAAGACTTGCATTTCCAAGGATCCAAGGATTCCAAGGATCTCCATTGTTATCAACATGACACCTAGACAAATGAGCATGTATGAAGAGTTTACAAATTTGACAAGTATTTTAAACTCTTAAAAGCATTTTAAGCTCCATGGGCACACTGTCCCGTGTATTTACTGCTACAGGCTATCAGAGAACCTGCTTAATTGCAACAAAATCCAGACAGCAATTCTCACCCTGGTGCACTTCATTGAGATTGAAGCTACACTGACAGCTGTAGTTAGTAAAAATAAAGGTAAGGCATTGAAAAACATTACAAGATAAAGACAGAAAAATACTTGTTTTAATTTTAAGCAGAGCCCAAAAAGCAGCCTTTCCCACTTGGAAAAAATAGGAATTATGAATGAAGCAGGATACATCTGCACTTCAAGTGACAAACACAAAATTTAAAAATCGAAATATTTTAATAACCAGTAATTGTGAGATATCCCATTGCTCATTTACTCTGTCTACTAACTGTAGACTAGCAGCTACTCTACAGTTGAAAGCCAGTTTAACATGTTCTGCAAGTTTTAGAGGGTACATTACCCTTATTCTGTAACTCTAGCAACATGAATACAACACTGTAAATAAAGTCTTAAAAGATACTATTTGAAAGCCCTGTTCTGCCAGGCTGTACTATACAAATAAATTATTATATGGAGTTACAGAGAGCTAGCACACTGGAAATGCTGCCTCATTCCTCAGTTTATCCAGACTTACACATATAAACTCTTAGGCTACACAAGTAATTAAGTAAAACCAGTCATGTGATTATGTGATAAATTATTAGTTTTGTTTAAAGTTGCCTGTAGATTAAGCTATTGGACCATGCATTTTTGTAATAAATAAGCCATCCCAGAAATACAACTCATTTAAAACTGCATTTACACTTAACGATGTCCTTTCATCCAGATAAAAATAAATGTATGTTCAAGAACAAAACCAAATCTCTTATTAAATGGTTTGCAGAATTTATTAGGTCTCTTTTAATATACTCCATACTTTATCAAGCTAGTTGCATATAAAGTGATCTCCACCATATACATTACAGTTTCTGTGCATCATCTAAAAAAAAGTCACCAAAAAGTAATATTTTACATGTTGCAGTTAACTTTTAATTAACCTAAAGGTGAATCCTTCTGTAATTTAAGACACTAACCTGCACATTGTGTCTAACTGCAATATTTAAATTATGTTTCACAGCAAGCTAAACCTGCATTTCAGGGAAAAAATGTCACTGCCATCTCAACTTCTGAACTTCTACAGTTTACTTCCTTAACACCGCAAAAAATTAATGTGGTGTTCACTCCAAATAAGGAAAAAGTACACAATTCCCTCAAAACAAAGCCTGCTCAGAATACATATGCTTTAAGAAAATTAGGAAACTCCCCCAATAAAAGGAATTCACCCCAGTAAAAGGAATTCACCCAAATTTGTGAATGGAAAAAAAACCTTTTAAGTTCTTCTTGATTAATGCTTGGTGCTGCTCATAAAAAGCAGAACCAGCAAAAAGTGAAGTAGTGTTGGGTATGACTTAAACCAAAGAAAATTCGAAAAAGATTATACCTGCAACAAGCATGTCCCAATTTAGAACAATCTTTGAAAGGGTCTCACGCAGATAATTAACAAATAGGTTTTCTGGTATCTTCATAGGATGCTCGTTTACTGGCCAGGCACATACATTGTAAATATACAAAGAATCCAGAGTGCTGAAGTTTACAGAGCACTTAGAGGATCTAGTACAACAGAGGTGGGTAGGACACAGGAAAAATATTTAACAACTTGTATAAATATATTAAAATCTCAGCAAGAAACGTAAGAGCCCATGCACACAAGACAGTAAATTGAAAAAAACATTTAAGACTTGACTTCTTTCAACAGCACTGACACCTGAATTCTGGAAAGTCAACAATTTACAGTATCTTATAACCATCTTTCTCCACACAATCTAGATGTACTGAATCATACCAACATTACACAGCACATGAACAAGCAGCAGATGCATCAAGGGAATGGGAGCTATATGCATCATGTGGCCTGCCCAGTTAGAGGCAAACATCAGAAAAATTGTTTCTGACACAGGCAGAGATACAATCAATAGAGCTAATTGTATACCCGTCATTTTCAAGAGTTAATCCACAGTATTGGACAGGGGAGCTTTAGGTAAAAATTATGCACCCAGTCTCAGAAGTGACAGAAGCAGAGATTTATCTTTCAAAAACTGGGTCCATTCTGGACTGGCCTTGATGCACATGCAGTACATTTATTTTCAGAATGCAAGATTAATTGGGAATGTCTGCACTAGTGTTTCGATTGCCGTATTTGTGATGAATGATCAGCAATACCACTCCTAAGAAGAAGCATATGGACCCAACAGTGATGTAAGCAATTCCCAGGAAGGGATTTTTGCCTCCCATCCACGAAATGGTGCTTAGGATCATCCTTTTTCGTCCATCAAAACTGTGTACAGGATAATCTGAAAAACATTTAGGAAAACAAGAAGCAAGTTTCCAAACCTAGCTTGAAGTGTGCCGATGAAAATTGTGGGTCATTTCTCTCAGGTTCCAAATGCAAACTGCTGCCTTTGGATCTGGAATTGCAAATATGAAACATTCAGCTGTTCTTTTTAGGCTAAAATTAATCTGGGCATTGTCAGCTACTTCAAGACAAAGGCCATGTTAGGACACACTGACTCTGAAGAACAGTAAAATGCTTGATTTTGTGGATTTATGAAAGTAGCTTCAATAAAGTGAGGGAAATAAATTTCAGCCCTTGTGTATATTTTAGTACAAAATTTCTCTTTATGTTCATTCAGTTTTACATGCACTCCCCACAGTTTTACAGCAAAGGAAAACACTGCAGTAGCTATATAAAAAGTATCATTAAGTGCTTTTGAATTCTAGGAGTTCAGTAACTATGACAACCCTCCTTCTCTAGTCTCCTGCATTTCTACCTAATGGTCTGCCCAAAAGAGAATGACAGACCTTCACCTGATCCACAGCTCTGTCATTTTTCTGACTGCCAGTCTGGTCTGCATAACATAATTGTCATTTCACCTTGAAGCCAGTTCTTAAATTCCTTGGCTAGCAGCTACCTCTGTTCTTTCCTTTTTTCCTATGCTTTTCTCAATTCCTTTGCAGCGCCCAAGCAATCTGATTTCCCAGTCTCTATGAAGCTATTAATGCTATAAAACTAGCACAGAAGTAAAAGATGGTAACAGTCTATCTAGCTGTCGGTGTCAGTTTTCAACCACAGCTCAATACCATCTTGTTTTAGAGATGGTGAGAAGAAAGGTTAGTTCAATCTGAACTTGCAAATATATGCTTATGTAATCCAGCTAAGGCATGCTTTCAAAGGATACTGTATGCAATATCCAAAGAATATTTTCCAGCCTGTAAGGTAGGCTGTAAGTTGTTCTTCCTTTCGATGAGACGATACAGCTTGCGAAACGTTGGCAGAGCAGCTGTGCGCATCCACACGATGAAGTCCTCATTGATAAAGCCATTGTTGTCAGGCTCTGAGTCCAGCATATACACTGGCTTGGGCCAGTTCACAGGTTTTGTTGTGCCTAGGATTAAATAAAAATTAAATAAAGTATTTCAAATGTAGGACTGAGTAACACACTGGCTCATCAAAATCCATTCTAATATCACAAAAAACCACATTAACTTCTAGACAGTATTAACAGACAGGCTGACTCACTACTATTGCAACACACTGGGCTGTTTAAGAACTTTTTATTTTGCAGTTTAAATTCTATAAATAAATAACATAATTCATGACAGCTCTGTCCATTTGTCTAAACAATTCATGTGGGTAGGAAGTCCTGTCTCAAAGCACTGCTTGGTGAGATAGTTCTCCATTATGACGATAGGTCCTCTGCTCACTTGGTAGAGTTTAAGAACCTATTTAATATTGTAAACATCATTTCAGATTATGTACACATGCTTTTGCTAATGTTATTGGAAATACAATTCCACATTGCATTAAGGTAAGGTATCTGCTTTTCCAAGGGTAGCCATCACACTGACAACATGTAATTTGGCTATGACTAAGCAAGAAACCCACATCAGGTTAAACCTGAAGTTATTATATACCTTGCATAAGCACACATGCTCTAAGAGCCTTAAGAAGACTTTTGAGATATAGTAGCCAAAGGAAACTTTTATTTCCCAAACTGTATAGGAGACACATCAGTCACTTCTAATAACAAAAA